>JAODOY010075473.1:0-15747 GCA_025399855.1 Forbesichthys papilliferus
TGGACCAGCACTACACCAGCACTAACCAGTATGAACCAGCCTGGACCAGCACTACACCAGCACTAACCAGTATGAACTAGCCTGGACCAGCATTGTATTCATGCTGGTTTATGCTGGATTTTTTTAGCAGGGATGCAAGCATGCAGTTCACATGGCATGCTGTTAGGTACTTCGAGGAGCACCAGCATGGACAGCCTCAGTCCAATGTCTCTAATCAACCCCCTAACTGACCTACGAGAATAACAAGCATAGTTTGTGGCAAAAGTTAAATTATAACGCAGGTTGTTGTTGGAATGGAAGGCACATTAATAATCACAAACGACGCCGGCCGGTGGTCTAATATACTTCATTTTCCCTGTAGACTTCTAGTTGTTTTGCCTTGTCCGCCATGAAAGTCAAGGCCAGTTACAGTCTTTAGAGTAAGACGAAAATGACAATTTAAATTGTCATGTTGACCATGGCTTGAGAGCTGTCTAGCTGCTGCGTGATACAGTGACAGCAGCCAGCATGCAATATGTGTAGTTCAAAAAAAGTGTAGTTCGTTCGTTGTCGACAACCAATGAGACCATAGCCTGCAACGAGGAAGGAGAGGTTCGAAGCTATGAATCACGAAAAATATAAATGCTAAACCAATATATATTTAAGCACATTTTAATAAATACAAAGAGACTATATTAAAAATAATAATAGGCAAAAATGTCTCATCTTTTTGATATATACTCCCAATCCTGTGAAGGCACATCACACACACATACACTTTGACAACCCACTGTTGTCAAAGGGTATAGCAAGGAATGTGTAGCGTGAAAGCTCAAATTGCCTTCTAATCATAGTTACAGTGACCCTGACAGACATTAGGCAGACAGCGTTTCCATATAAGAGAGGCCCATTCGTTCACTTTTTCCAATCATGGCGACGTGATTAAGGAGCTGATAGAAAATCTATAGTATTGGCAGACAGGCAGACGCCCTCAAATGAAGAATAATGATCCACGGGCATCCAGCAAGCGAGTTTGATCACCTAGACAGACCCATCCCTAATGCGCTCAGTTCCACTCCGAGCGGAGAAATTATGGGATGTCACCGTGCCAGCCAATGGCCCGGAGAGAGGTGTGTGTGCGTGTGTGTGTGTGTGTGTGTGTGTACGATGATATCCTGGCGGAGGCAGAGAAAATGGAGGCAGGGTGACAGCGGGAGAGAGAGGATGCTTTCAAGGCCAATTCATCTTGTTCGGGTACAACAGAGAGAATCCGGGAGTTGCTACGACACCCCAAGGAGAGGAGAGAGGGAGAGGAGGAGGGTGGATGCAGACAAAGGGAGGGAGGGATCTCAGGGAACGCAGGTACAGGGGCATAGGGAATCTGAGTGATGGGAGGTGAGAGAAACACTGCGGTCTGCTGTGGGACACTGGGAGCTTCAGTCAGTTCTTAATGTCTTACAGCGGTCTCCAAGCAGGGTAAATAACACTGGCTGCTTTATAAATCCAATCAGAGTCTCTCTTGCCAGGCATCCGTCTCGTGGTTTGCTCGTCCCGCATCTCTTCGGTCTCCCACATCATCCACTCTCTCTCTCGCTCTCTCTCTTCCTCTCTCTCTCCAGAGCGAAGGTTGGTAAGAGAAAGTCACCCTGACATTGAACAGCGTGTACTCACAGCGGCTTGCGCACAACGGAGAGAAAGGAGACTATTTAGTGTGTCCCATTTAGTGTTAGTCCTAGCAAGGAAAATCTGTGGGGTTACTCGTTAGATCTCTTTAGACTGCGATGAGTCATCCGCTAATGAAACCCCCACTTGAAAAGACAGAGTGGTCTTGAGAATATCTTAAGTGTAATTGATTTGGAGAAATGGAAGCTGATATAGTATGCAGTTGGGCTCTGTAACTAGTACAAGCTTTTGGTGGTATACATGTATTTGATGTGTTTTTCAAGGGTATGCAATCATAACAAGAACTCGTAAAGCTCATTCCGCTGTATTGTGCTGGCTCAAGGCCGGTTTATAATATTAGCTGAAAATCAAACATGTCATAAAGGCAGCACAAGTGTGTGGATGGTTCCTGTGCATACAATGTGCACGATGCGGCATGTTCCTGGATTAGCCCTAATGCTGCAGGATTTCTGACCTCCAACTAGAAAAAGTAGTACAGAATTTGAGTTCCTACTTGTGAACTCAGAACATATCCAACTACCCCAACTCCTTGGTTTGATGTCATACGCATTATGTACTGCATTATGTACTGTAAAGGGTACCACCAAGTAAAAAGCAATGTAAAGTATATTTACCTGTATTTAAATAAAATAATACATGCCTGACATACTGTATAAATCCTATTCTATATGTAAATTGTTTAATAGCTTATGTTGTTAATTTTATTAGGTAGGTGGTTAGGCTCATGTACGTAATGTTTTTTTTGTTTACACTTAGCGTAATGCACCTGGAACGCTTTGAAGTCGCATATCGAAATTTTTAACTAGGAAATATTAGACCTGAGTCTGGAATGCATATTAAATAGCATCTTACATGCATTCCTAAACCAACATTGCCTTTTACCAATAACAGCCCCGTGACATCATCAGTAAAGTTTATGCTGCAATCCATTGAAAGTTGGAAATTGATATTTCGGTTTTACCGACTTCCAATCTAAATGTCTCCCAGTGTACCTGCTCGGGAAAACATGGATGCCGGCAGCAGACAGATGTTTATGGCAAGCCTCAAAACTCTAAACCAAAAGCCATCAATTAGGCTATTTGTCCACTGCACCATTAGTGAATGAAGCTAACACTAGTGTCTGATTTAACAGATTATCACACTAAAAGAGACGGAAGGAGTAGACTAGTAAATCACGAGTGTTTGCAAGCCTGCTTGCAAAGACGTTTCACAACGAAAATGCTACATAAATTAGCAATATTACAGATGTATTTGCTTATAGTGATGTGACGCCATGCCGCCACATTGCTGTGACGTCATGTATGTTTATGTCGGCGAACTCAGAATTCTCTTTGAAGTATTGCCTGAGTTCCTCGTAACAAAGTGACCTCCATCTTGGAATTAAAGTCTGAATTCCAAGATGGAGGTCTCTTTGTTACGAGTTCCGAGTAAAATGGATTGCAATAGTCGCTAATTGTGGCTGTATGTGCTAGTGCAGGGTTATTGAGTTAGCTTGCTATGTATTATATGCAAAAACAAAAACAAACAAAAATCTACATGATTCACATGAATTACATATTTGTATTAAAAACTGCTATTTTGCCAAAAAGTGACATTTTACATTTTATCAGAACACAGTGCTGCAAGACTTACTTTAAGTTGTTGCTCTTACTATGTAGTTTGTGAAATTAGACATGTAGACCTACTCTGCTTATCAAAACGCTAAAAAACAAAAAAAAATCTTTAATACAAAGTTACAATACTTAGAAGTTGCGTAGGCTAATAACACTAGGACTTAACACTACCACTGGCAAAACTTCCATGGTAAGACAAGTTCATCGCCACCTATCAGCACATGGTGACTGACCTCAGAATGCCTTTGAAGGTTCTCGGTGCTGCAGCAGAAAATAAGAGACCATCCTCCCCCTTCCCACAGTTGCCTCCCAAAGAACCACACCTTCTTTGCACTAATCCACCTGTTTCCCTCTGTTAAATCTGGCATGGAAACAAGTCTAGATTGCTCTTTGCCTGTGAGCCCATCCTTCAACAAATCTAATTGGCCCAGGATTTCCTTTATGAAAACACTTAATCAGGCATCTTTGCGAAAGTGACATAAATAATGTGCGTAAAATGTCTGCTGTGAATTTGGCATGATACAAAAAGCAATTACTTATAAAAGGAAGTGCTTTAAAAGATGATCTTATTTTAAATCAGTGGTTGTAGTCCAATGTTAGAAATGTAGTTATGTAGAGGAAATAGTTTTATTCACGCCAATGGGTGCGCCATCAGTCACCCGCCTCCCATTGGCTCTCGCTACCTGGAGCCCAGCCCAATGTAGAGCCGGTTGGGAGCCAAAAGAGCCGGCTCACATTGCTGAGCCAAATTAATTGTCTCACCTAAAATGAGACAAAATTCCCATCACTAAGTGGTAGTCCAATAATAAACCAGGCCTATGCTTACTTGAGACCATGCCCTTTAAATTCAGTGTGCCACTGTGACACTACATTTGACAAGTAGTCCTTATATTCACCTAATTTATTGTGTAAATGCTGCCTAATATTCACTTAGGTATATAATAACAACCAAGCAATAAAATGAATTCATAATGAAACTAGATTAAATTAAAGTACACAGGCTGTCCAAACCAACTACAGACAAATTATTTTTTAAGGCAAAGCGACACTCCCCTGCTGTTCTGGGGATAACTCACAGCAATCAATTTATTAAGTCCCAATAACCAAATAAAGTGTCACATTGGGGTTTGTAATCCAAATACATTTGAGGAATTTGACATGAGGATGAGTGTAGTTGAAATACTGTATATCCAAGGTCAGTACACTGAATGAATCAATTAAATTGTAAATATTTTGCACACATGCACACCCATGGTGGCCACAGCTTCATTCTCTGCCCTGGTCACTTTTTGAGAACAGTGACACCGATAAAACAAAACCTTTTGCAAGCCACCGTGTGTGTGTGCGCGCGCGTATACATACATACATACATACATATATACATATATATGTCATATGTGTCATTGGTATACATAGCAATCATTTGTTGTGTTTTAAGTAGGTCCTCCTTTGTGATGGGATTTCACAGAAGGAGCACTAGGCGTGTGGCCAACTAGTTGCAATAACCTGAAGATTTTTCTTGTGAACATGTAAAAAGAAGTGCTTAAAACAACTCAGTGGCGAAACCACGCTGAGAAATCCAAGTTCAAGACAGTTTACCAGATAATAACCAGGAATTAGAAGAGATAACATGCTTCCGTCTGATGCTAAGTTAACGACAATAACGACGGAATTATAGAGTGAAGGACACGAGAGAGCAACTGTACCGCATTTTGAAAGGTCCCTATGAAATGAGTTTTAAAAGCCTGTAGGTGGGGGGAGTTCATAAAGAAAATAAAAGAAGAAAACTTCAAAGTATAGCTGTGTAGCCCATTCCTGTGGCTGACAGCTACTAAGTCTCCGAAAAAAATACCTGACAATCACAGAAAGCTAGCTAGGCACTGTTGGCTTCGGGGGTGTATGCCCGTTCTCTAAGAAGCTAAAACTACATAGCAATGTTGGGAAATAAACTATTTTGCCTTTTAGTTTACCCCCCACCCCATCCTTAATCTGTAATGAGTTTAACAGCCTCTAGGGACACCTTAAAGGTGCACAATCCCCTGAGTGGTTAGATCAAGGTAATTACCATGCAACTACAGAGCTATTAAGAAGTTACAGTATAGCAAGCTCTTAAGATGTAGACGGTCTTCTTGACCTGAATAAAGCTGGTTGGGTATGCTAAATATAGCATTGGCTAGTGCTCACTTATGCTGTCATAGTGCTGGACAGATGTTAAGACATGGGGATATAATGAAGGGAGGTGCCAGCTTTCCAAGCGGGAAGCCAGCTCAGACATTGACTAGAGAATGAATGAGCTCATCATGTGACTCAGCAAAAGAGCGCATTTTGCAACTGGTGTTCTGACTCAATCAATATGACAACACTGCAGGCTGTCAGAATTATCAAGAGACCTGAGGAGCTCCACACACACACACACACACACAAACACTCACAAACAGGCCCGTCTTGTTGTCTTATTGATCTTGATATGGAAAAAAAACTATTTTTACATAAGCTTTTTGTCATAACTTCGTGCCAACACCCCAAGTAGTTTATACTGTATCATACTTTAAAAAACAAACAAAAACAAAAAACATACCACTAAAAAGTATATTTTAATTTACTTTATTAAGTAATTTTATAAAGTAAAAGTTTATTAATTTATTAAGTTTATGTTAATAAATGTTTTATTATTACGTGTGTGACTCTGCTTCTGTGTGCTGTGTGTGAATGTATATATAAAATGATTTTTAGACATATTTTAATAATTCTATTCAGTGTGGGTGCTGTATAAATTAACAAAAGTGCGTTTAAGCCAGCCACTTTGTTGATTCGTTCTCTAGGACGTTGCCATGCCATTTTAAAATAAACTATCTGGGGCAGACGTGTGTGTATCTGTTCATATTCTATTCTCTATACTAATCAAATTCTGCATGCTATTGAATGTGAGTGAGTCATGCTTTGTGCTTCCCCTGCAGAAGTATTAAAATATGTATGCTACTGATTTATTACGAGTATGGAGATGGACTTACGTATAGGTGTCCATCAAAAGTACCGTTGAAGAACAATTGAATACATGTGTGGATATCTTGACATCTGAGTACAAGAGAACAGAAGCGGAGGGAGATATATTTACTGTATACAGTAGGCTTCACCACTGTTCACCTAATGAAAGCTATATGATAAAGGCTTGATTGTCTGCTTTAAGGGTCTCCCTACGGATTCAACTCTAGGGACTTGCATCCAATACAGGCTGTCGGCCACAGACAAGTACAAGTATTGTCTTGTAGGATAGGAAAGAGTGCAAATAAAACCAGGGACAGATAGGGATACAACTCTACTTCTGACATTAAGGCATCATAATTATTTTTCAACAATCTGAAAAATAGAAAAAGCTGGCAACACAGACTTTGGTTTCCATGAAACGGATGGTTGCTGTGTAGTAATTGCTCCTGAAAAAGAAGCTCATCAACTATATATCTGCAACAACAAAATTTGACAAGCATTTCTAGGAGGGTGCAAAGGGGTTCTCTGCTGTTGTAGTTGCTAAAATGTCTTAGTGTTTGCTTATCTTAATTGTGTGTATCACATTTACCAGTAGCATGTGATGGTGTTTTCATAAAAATGTGTGTAGAGTACGAAACCAATTAAACACTATGATCTACATAGGAAGGCACAAACCATGCAAATAATATAGCAATATGAGTCATGTAAAGCCACTACCTTTCTGGGACTTTTTGTAAAGTTTTTGTAAGCCAATTTGCTTTTGTGTAAACATATACGTTCTCCCATTTTTCTTTAAATAAAATATGAAACATGCAGCATTTGAAACATTTCTTCTTTGAAGCTAAGAAAAAGATGTTCTCCTTTATTCAACTGAGACATTCAAAGCACGCTTTTAGGACATTAAATACTATGTTAAAAGGAATGATTTTGGCAAATTTAATGGAACGATTTTTCTGCACCCCACAGTTTGGTCCTGTATTTAAGATGTGTAAAACCATTTAGCAAGATGCCTAACCCATACCTCCTTCATAATATGAAAACTTTGTAATGGTAATTTTCCTTGCTGACCAACACAAAGTACTGTTTTGTGGACATACAGTCCTCTTCCGTGTAGTGTGTTGGTGATAAGTAGGCTAGGGCTTTGCAACTGTTGAGCTGTCAGAGACAATACTGCCTCTGTCACAGCGGTGCATCCAAATTGGTTTGAACCAGAAGCCATTTTTGCCAGACTGTGTGAAGCGGTACCGGCCAAAATGAGCAAATGTCGCTAACTGACTGACTGACCGAGCTTGCTAAAAAGTGAAAGGTGAAGGGCAAGGTAATTTTGCACACTTACCAAACCCATACTGGCATTGGCCTACGGTGTTGGCTCACGCCCGCGGCCGGCTGGACTACTTGCCTAGTTTTTTCTTCTTTGTTTCCCACAGCGTTTTCAAGGCATTAACATTGTGCATTCATTCAGCCTTGCTGTTCCGACTTAAGAGAGCGGGAGTTTGGTCATCGTTGTTCTCAACATCGGCATGGCAGCCGTTGTCACACGTCTAGGAACAGCCGGTACCCCGGAACAGGGATTGTAATCAGGTTATTGTTCCTCAAAAATAGCCTACATTAATCTAATGTTAATACAATTTTAATTTAACATACACTGCAAAAAATGCCCTATCAAATATAAGTGCAAATATATTAGTTAGGAGCAAAACTGGCTAGAAAAAGCTAAACTGGCTGCCAGTGCATTAAGTGAAATTCACTTGATAAGATTTCTTAAATTAAGTGTATATTTACTTAAATTAAGTCACTAGATAAGCTATTTATATTAGAAACAAGTCCAACTTGCTTTTAAATCTAAAAACAAGTTTATCACACTAAGTTAGATATAGGTTTTGCAGTGTACAGTGTACAAAGTTATTATTTCCTCTCTGCCTGGTAGCTACCATCTTTGTGAGCGTGCTGAAGAAATACACCAGTGCTTCTACACAGCCCTGCCTCTGTAATAAGGAACACAAAGAAAGTGGTGCAGATCGCATCACACAACAATATCCCATAGCCTTAACCACACATTTCCAATGTGTGGGGTGGATTTTCTGAAGGCGCACCCTATGGCACTGAAGGGAGAGAGAGGTATCAACAAGCATTCTCTAGAATTCTCTATACCTTTAAGGAGCTACAGACAAAATCCCTAAATACAATGGCGTAGAGAAAGACTAAGACTAGAGAGGACAGATACCCTAGATAGAGAGCAACAGAGCAATCCCTTGCTCTGTGTGGCGTGTCATTGTGTTGAGCTGCATCATTACTAAACTGTTACCTCAAAGGGTGCAATGGGATTGTGTCAGGGTGATCAATGCAAGAGTCCTAGGGGATCTAATAGACGCAGGCCTTAAGAAACATCTGGTTTCATTAAAGACCCCAGCAGAGGGAGCACTAACAAGTCTTTATCTGTCTCCTTCACAGCTTATACTGTATAAGAGCACCGGCAGGGTGCTGCATAGGAACCTGTGTGTGTGTGTGTGTGTGTGTGTGTGTGTGTAGTGTTTGTGTGTGCGTGCACTAATTGAGTAAGAAGGCTTCTGTTGCTAGTAGTGATTGTATTTGCTTGACATTGGTAGGCAGTAAATGATAGGTACTCTACGCTCCCTTGCCTCTCTCTGGTAAGGGGATAGGTGCGTGTGTGTGTGTGTGTGATGGGGGGGGGGGGGCAGCAGCAAAGCCATGGATCTGCACAAGGGTTTAGATGTTCAAAGACTCTACCGACACGGCTGGATGCCTGAGGGCTCAGATGCACCCCCATCTCCCTACACATCAGCCCTGACCGCACACAGTTTAGACTAGCAGGGGGTGCTTTGACGGTTTGTCTGAGGAGATGCAAGCGCGTTAATATCAAGACCCAGAATCTATTGGGACCTCAAAGGTAAGTAGAGGAGGAAACCAGACCAACACACTTTGAGGAGAGGTCGAGCTACACAGCTACTTTTGACCCTTGGCTCACTTGTTTAGGACTATGTCTGAAACTCTGAGCAAAGCTTGTGTGTACGGGGGAAGGGTGAGAGAACCGTGTGAGACTAGAGACTAGTAGGGGGAGTAGAGAGGTGTGACCGTCACCAGAGACATTATACTGTATAAGGAGACTTGCCACATTTTGAATGGAGCTCAATAGGATAATTCTGAAATGGCAAATTTGGCAATTTGGGAAATCATCTGCTTTGTAACTGCCAAGCATTAACCAATGAAGTCAATTGTGTGGTTGCACTGAGGCAAACAAACAAATGTGTTGTAAAATAAGCATTTTTTATCAGATTTGACTTGCGATTGTAAACATTAGGGGTGTCACAATATCATATTTTTACTACACGATAATTGTGGCTATAATATATCACGTTAAATATATTAGCATAATCTATCTAAAGCTGTTACCACCTCAGAGTGTGTTTTTTGTTACCAAGCTCCCCAGCATGACGCAGCATGTCGCCTATCGTCTTGGGGTTTTGATTGCAGTTTCGACAAATATCCGCCAGGTGGCGTTTATCATTCCGAGCAGTATGATACTGCTTTGCATTTCTAGCATACACAGTGAATGAATGAAAGACAGGGTTTTCACATTTCACATAACTTTACTAGAGAAATGATAATAGAGTAGCTAATTTATTTTTTAAATTTGCATTTAAAATAATAGGCTACACATAATTATACTAAGATGATCTTAGTATAGGCTATAGTAATTGACCTTAAAACGTGATTGAAATCAGATGTAGGCTACTGTAGGCCTATAGTGCAGTCGTACAAGGCATTAGATTGGTCTGTTCTGATAAGAAAATGCGACTGTTAAAATAGAAACCCTCAAATTTAATAATTCCCAATAACAGTTTGTGTGATACAAGGCTGCGTTAAAGTAGGTGTAATGAATACAGTTCCATTTGAATGTATGCCTATGGCAGTTGTGGACTTAACTCCAGGCTACAAAACAGGGAAGAGAGTTGGCCTGTGGGTTGCACAACTTTAACATATGAATATGATATATATTATAATCTTATTATAAGACGCTGGCCATACAGTCATATACCACGGTATACGACTGCTTCAAGGGTACATTACCCTTTTAGCATTATGTAGGATTTATTATTTACTTCAGTTTATTACTTTGGGACTGCCACACTGCAGACAATTATTATGTAATATCTAGCCTACATTTATTTATATATTTCCATTATTTGTTCAACCAGTGCAATGAATCTGTTGACAGTCTATTCCGATGAGTTAACAGCTTGATCAGGCAATGAGGTACGTTACTCCATTGTTTATAGCCTAATGTACAGTGAAGGGTGTGTCGGCTAAAGCTGGATGCTTGCGCTAGCCGCTAGCTAGTAGCCTATGCCATCCTACATGTTATAATCTTTAGCATAACACAGTTTGTCTGTTGCTTTTTATTCCAAGGTCAAACTTGTTGACGTGCGTGATTAGGAGAGTGTCCTGAGCATATGTTAAGTAAAAGACACGCAGCAGAGAATACTTCATTTAATATTTTACTTTTAGTAGTTCCTGGAGGAATCTTGAATAAAAGAAGGCATATTCCAGCTCATATAGCACCTAACCGGAAACGATGAGACCCATTTTACAGAAGGTTCTCTCCCTATTCTTTGCAATACAGCATTCCTAAATAACTTCCCGGGGCGTTTTAAAGATGGCTGCTGAGTGGTGAGACCTGTCTATAAGAACCTTGCTTTTTACATTTTATTTAAATATCTTTATTGAAAATGTACATGGACAATATTACAGACACTCCAAAAATGCCCTACCCTCTCAGATAAGTACAAATCACAATTTTAGAAAAATAATATAGTTACATTAAAGAGCCTTGCCTGAAATTAGCACTCAGGTTTCCAAACAAAACACATTCTATGGTAAGTACTGTACATATATGTGCAGGTGCGTCTATAGCACAACACAGCAATGTAGTAAAGCTTGAAGACTGGTGAAAGCAAACAGCCAAACCAATGTCACTTGTAAGCACATGACAAGAAAGGTCAGCCATAACTATGCACTCTAAGCTACCCTTTCAAAGCAGGATGGGTGACATGACACAGAACTGTCCTTGGCTGCACGGCGACTGAACGAGATGTGTTATCGACAGGACAATTAGGATCCAGTGTGGCCTCCTACCAAGGTGTAAAAAATAACGGGTCAGTTTTGAACACCACCGACCACAGACATAATTGGAATAACATGGGAACCTGCAAAATGTATAATATATAATATAGCATACCGTATTATCATTTCTTTAAAAAAAAAAAAACAACTTCTTGATTTGAGAGGAATGCAAATATGTCACACTACACTACATTCACTAAATAAATACTGTACTGCATACTGTACATCTGTTCTGCTGACACACAGCGTCTCTTGTGCTACTACTGTTCTTCATCACTTTATCCACCCCTATACTGCAAGTGAGCATAAAGGTGTCATTAAATAAACACCGTTGTCCGTTACCATTGAACCGCATGGTAACAAGGTAAACATGTTATCACCCTGGAGGGCAACTGTTGGCTTGTCTGTACATGTGTGGGTGTATAGACCCGGATCAAGCAGAGATCACACGTCCGCTATCCGTACAGTGTATGGAGCCGTCTATGGGGGCCTTATCAGAGACCCCTGAGCCCCACGTCCTTACTTAGTGCGGGATTCATAATGACGCTGCACTGTGCCAACATTACGAATCAACACAAGCCCCTTGTTATGCTAATTCAAGATGCACATCCCCAGCTCAGATACACAGTACTGGTATGCATGATTGGGCAAACACTCAAGTTACGCATGTTTGTGTAGAGGCTGTGGGCAAGTGGGCAAGGCAGTGACGTATAGCATTTCTCAAGGTTAGCAGACACTGGACTCAAATATGAAAGAACCTTTTTTTTTTTAATAATAAACTTCATGAATAATAATAATACTGTTAAATAAAAATACTAGATTCAGTGAAGTCCCTGAGGGCATGTGCCAAATAAAAGATAAAGAAAGAGTGGAAATGTCATCATTAATAATCTGCTGTATCAAAATGACAAAACTACTGTAGTGTGTGCCTGGGTGAGGAGTGACCGAAATAGAATAAGGCTGCATCATCGTCTCCTTGGGAGAGGGAGGGAGAGAGGGAGAGAGGGAGATTATACTGTGCAGCACAGATAAGATAGTTAACATATATTGCATGTTTAATGTACAGTATATTGTTTACAGTATGTTCAAACTGGGATCTTATTCTATTGCTCTTTGTGCATGAATAAAATGTATTGAAAGCAGCTTCACTAGTAAATTAATTATAAGAAGTTTAGGGTGTTTTCACACCTGAAATTCCGGAACAGGGTCTAGACCAAGGTTTATGTTTTTGTTACATTGCATACGTTTGATCCGAGTACGTTTGGTTTCACACTACAATTTTACAAGCAAACTAGAACTTTGCCTGACATACCTACCTACAGTATGCCTTGTCGTCATCACCTGCATTTCCCTATACTTGAAATTGGTTGGTTTGTATATGGTTGTGCGTCTGATGTCGGCGTGTTGTCAAGTCTGCGTTTAGGCAGCCTTTTTTGAATTAAATTAACAGATTAATTTAGTTGCCATTATAATATTATTCGCAACAATCGTGTGCAATCTTGTTTGAATTCACCAAATGAACGTTCTCAAGTGCAAAAATGATATTGTTGCCGAAAGACAGCTGACTTTATCTGTTAGACCAAAAACTCAAAGGCTTAAATAACGCAAGACTGGCAAATGGACAGGAATAATAGGGGCCGATACAAACCAATATTAATCACGAGGCTGGTAACACATGTACTGGGGAAACACAGACAATAACACAAGACAAACATTGCCTAGGTGGACGGCAGACCTTGACAAAACTATTGAGCATAATATTAAATCTCCCCTCTCCCAATCTGCTACCGGGGCTCATCGTCCGGCCTACCAACTTCCTGTAAAGTCCTAAAGTCCAAACCATCCAAAAAATGTTTTCATATGGCAAACAAACTGATGACACTTCAAATGCGGCTTGAAAATAATGTTTTAATGCGCGTACACAGATCGCATAATGCTGTCTGCTGTTGATTACGGAAGCTGGTTTAGTCCAAAAAAGCTCAGTTGGTCCGATCCGAGGTCGGATCACGTTCTCACCACAAACGAGTCGAGTTCGTTTGGAAGCGTACCGAGACCTGCTGGAAAAGGTGGTCTCCGTACGCTTGGTTGGTCCACTATGTACTCGAGTTCAATTGCTGCATTCACACCTAACCAAACGAAGAGCACCAAGGGGGAAAAAGAACTCTGGTGCGATTCAACCAAACTAAATGTGCAAGTGTGAAAGCACCCTAGAGTATAGTCAGATATTTAAAGCTAATTGTAAGCTAATACAGTTTGTCAAATTCACCAAATATCTCCTCTACACAGCCCTGGTGCAACAAAGCCGTACAACGCTTTGCTTCAAGGCGGCACTGCAGAGGGATATTGTTTTGATGTGAGCTTGAGGTTTATAAGCGAAATCCTGCCTTTAACTGAAAATCTTGTTTAACTGTCAGGCAAATAAATTGTGTTCAATAAGCATATTCAGAGGTCTAATAATGTTTTAATGTTGCACCAAGAACAAAATTAAATGGTAAGGCAGGCAGGATATTATGCATGACCTCTCCTTTGCTAGTCCTCGTTCTGGAGATGGAATGGTGTAGGAATGCCACTCTTTCAGGGCTGTACAAAAACAAACAAATAAAGAATTGCATCTCCTTTCCATACCTTCATTTTATCCTCATTATCATCCTCTCATCACTTAGCCAAGGACTTGGCACCACGGATACCAATGTCTGAGCCAAATTTATTAAACTTCCCTCTTCCATCTTTGGCCCTAACACCACGGCTTCATTTTCCCATTTTGTCCCTTTATATGCACATTTTGGCAAAGAGCTGAGATGTGGAGAGAAGCTGATGAATGATTGACCCCATCTAATAAGTTTTCCAATAGATCTATTACCGTTCTGGGCAGGCATGTTGAGTTAATGGCCCTGTATCAAGCTAGAGGTTATCCCCAATGTTCTAGCTCAAGTTTGGTGCAGACGTAAAACAGTATGTCAATGCAAAGAGAAAATAAATTACATAATATACTATATATATTACACATACAGTATACTGTATCTGTTGTCGTGATATTGGTGCAATGTTGGCTGCCGTAGTTATTTTGACATTCTGTGTGTGAGCGCTCGCGTTTAGGGATCTCTTGGAGATTATGCAGAGGAACATTGCAGGAGAAAAGCATTCTGGGTACAGACTGGAGACTGTATGCCGACCATGTGCCCACTTACAGACGATTCTGTGTTTCCCTCTGTCTACAGGCACGTTTGTACTTGGGTGGGTGTTTGCATAGGGAATAACAACCGATATGGACATACTGGTGGACGTGCACAAACCTACGCCAGGTGTATCAAATGTCCAACACACACACACACTTTCTCCAAACAGTCCTAACCCATGTGCAAGCTACAGATACACACTTCACTCAAACAGCAAGGCACCAGAATCCTTCAGACCGCCTGAGACACGCTGAACATATGTCGTCTCCCTTACTAGCACGCGGCCTAAAAGGAAGGAGACAGCCGTGAATAAAGACATCCACGGGCTTTGTAATTAGTCCGCTTCTTTCATTATTCATAGCTAAATATTTGCTTGCTCTCCCGCTTTAAACTGAGCAGCTAATGACTACAGAGAAAAGTGAGAACATATGTGTGTGTGTGTGTCACTGGGGAAGGATGGTGTTCTCTGAGGAATGGAGTAATTAGCGAGACTGTTTGCGTCAATTTGTGCGCACACACACACACACACACACACAAACTGTCAGACACACAGTGTCACACAGACGCACTGGCAACACACACAAAGTTCTTGTACCGTTGTGCCATGTTATAAGGCAGATACTCTTTTAGAGGGGATGTGCCACCCCCCTTCCCCACCATGTCTAGATCTGACAGGTGATCTTCAGTGCAGTACAATGTAATAAAGAGACAGGGGGAGCAAGAGCATGGTTGTCACTGCTTACATATTGTTTCTTACATTAATAGAGACTACAGTAAGATGTACTGTAGTGTGGCCGTCTCAATTCTTACTGATGGGACAGAGTGGAAGTGTCACCCACTGGGAATGAAGCAAGCAACGGAGACATGCGCTGCTCTGTGATAATGAAAGAACACACACACACACACTCCTATCAATATCAAATCTAAGACAGTACGGTAGAAGTAGGTCACACAGTTAAGTTGAGGAGATAAGAGGTAGAAAAAGCAGTTAAGATAGAGAGAGTTAGAAAGATAGAGAGCAGGAAAGAGAGAGATGTAGACTGAGAAAGACAGTGAGAGAGTAAGAAAACACAAGTAGACAACCAAAAAACAAAAGGAAACAAACTGACAGTTCATTTGACAAGCACAGAGTTCACATACTGTCTATATACACACACACACACACAATA
>JAODOY010075495.1:1326-15746 GCA_025399855.1 Forbesichthys papilliferus
AATAAATGACAAGGTTTAGCTCTGTGAGGAAAACAACATTTAACCATCAACCTCTGGCTACAAAACAATGAAGTGTTGCCATAGTCAAGTTAAGTAGTTCAAATAGAACATCAATCATGTCCCCTTACATGAAATGTAGTGTGATATGGTTATTTGAAAACCATATGGACAGAACGTGAGCCTCATAAAATGACACTGTGGTTCTGCATAATATATCGGAAAGACGTAGAGTAGGCTAATAAAATATTACATATAGGCCTATTATTTATTGGCCTACAACTAACGTTGACGTTGTAATAAGAAGCCAGAACTACAGACTTATACTTTTGGCTTGCATGCAGAAAATACTATAAGGAATCAACTGTCTCGTACCGTAGTCAGAGTTGCATGACCGCTTGTACAGTGAGAAACTGTTACTCTATGAGTAATACATGACAATAAACTACACCATCCTTGTCTTATGGTGAAAACGGTACCGCTTCTCATTTCGCTGCTCTAAAACTTCTAAATCTTAAATTATTTTGTTTAAGGTGTAACTAATAATGACAGTATAAACAATTACGTTTCCGTATTGTAGCTTAATTCATTCACAGCAAAACGTGGTTCTTGCTCAATAAACGTAGCCATAACAACAATGTCAAACGATAGGTAAATAGCCACTAAACATCATTTGGGAATAAGATCGCTCCTGTAAATGATTTCCAGCTACACTATTCACCTTATTTCGCCACGCCCACTTTTATGAGTTAGATTTAATACTCTATAGTCAATATCACAGCGACATTGACTATAGTGTAGCTGTAAATCATAAATTGTTAGTGACGTTGTCACTAACAATTTATTGAGCAAATAACGGACTGTTTTTCTATCAGATAATGGTGTACTAGTGGGTTTGGTCATTGATGAAATTCATTTTTGATAGGGGTAATATCGAGACCTATTAGTTTGCATATATTGAGATATTTCCTTACGGGTACTCCTTATTACAGGACCCCATATTGCTGCCACCCACCCAGTCCACGTACTGTACATGAGCAGCTGTATGGTGAGGAATCAAGAGTGTGAGCTCTGTGTGGATGAGTGAGAAAGAGTGAGCTATAGGTACAGTATGCTCTGTTTTTTTTTCGTTTGTTTTTTTTCAATACCGGAGGTGTACCTTAAACTTGCTCAAAATGTATGAAGCAATGTGAAACAATAACGTGTCTAGAGAACTGTACTGACCACCGTTAATCTCTGAAGAAGAATATAGTGTCTGTTGTCTGCCACGGCCCCCTTTCCACGTTTTCCCTGTGTTCCTGTGTTCCATAGTAGTCCATGTTTTGCTTGTGTCTCCGTTTCTGCCGCAGGTTGATGTTGTTTCATTATTTTCACCTGCCCCTCGTTTTCTGTCCAATGTTGTCTTCCTGTCTTTTAGCCCTTGAGTTTCTCTTGTCCTTGTGCGTCAAGTCGCTTGTCTGTTGTTCTCCTAGTCCTGTGTTTTGTTTGATTAAACCCTGTTATTTTCTGTTAAGTTCGGTCTTTGTTGTCATGCATTTGGGTCCAACCCTTCCTCCATAAATGTCTCAAAGTGTATGAATCGCCATGGTTTAAGTTCATCAAGGCCATATTAATAGTTTTAAAAGCTTTAACCCGGAATGCATTATCTTACCTGAATAACAATGGAAATGACATGTCATCATTTACCTTTCTCTTTCACATGTCTATTTTCATTCTTTAAAATAACCCAGAGTTTATGGTCTGTAGATACAGCCGTGGATGACAGGCCTTCAGCCACTGAGCATACGTGGTGGTGTGCATGCATGGGCGCACACAATGTTGACATTAGATGATTCAAAGTATTTGGGCGTGAGAAATATTCACAGAGAAGATTAAACCCACAGGGACAAAATATGTATTTCTGTTACGCTTAGGGAAGAATCAATTAAAGGTACAGAAAGACATCTTTGATCTCAATCAAAACAAAAACACAAACCCTTCATAAAAATAAGGTCCTGCATGCTCCACTCCCAAGGATAGCATTGTTTGGTGCAGTCAGCACCACTTTTGGTCCCATTTTCAGAGCGGCTGTGTAAAAAGATTTAGTTTGTAGCGCCCATACAGAAAGGACAGCTAGAATTTGACAGAAAGTATATTATCTTATAATCACTGAATCCGCATTTATAGACTCTTCAATTCATTAACCCAGGTCATGTTGTAAAAGAGAGAACTGTGTGAGCCACAGCACTTGTGTCACCTACCGAAACAGATATATTTACTTTATTAATGTAGAATTTTTTCTTTTAAAAACTTGTAGTGTAGTTTTATCATATTAAATAATATGATATAGATATATTTTCATTGGTGATAATGGCTGTTAATATCTGTTATGTGCATTGTTTTGGTCAGTGTTTGCTTGTGTAGGCTATCCTTGGGAGTGATTAAATCAATGTGTGGAAACCTTTCACATTCTAGCAGTATACCGATTGCTCTTTATATACAGTATATGTCGTTATTGTACCTAAATGTTTATGGTAGATACTCCAGATACAGGCCATATTTTGTCTCCATCGTTGTTACCCTTTGCAATATTAAAAGGCCTGATGCTAATAACTTTTTAAAATTAAATTTAAGGTGCAGTCAGCAATAAGATAATTACTTTGTCAAAATCAGTGAGTAGGGGCACACCAAAACTGTTCCATTGCAATGCCTATTTCTACCACAAGGGTAATTCCAGAGACACGCATCAAGACGTGTGCCTTTAAGATAAACAAACAGAACACAATACAAGTGTGGACCCTCTCTGTTCTCTGTTGACCAACCAAATCCGGGTTCCTCCCCATGGATTCAGACACAATGTAGCCAGTGTAATCCCATACTGGACCATGCTGGATGCCTTGCTTATTCACATCCACACATCTAGTAATCCTGTTAGGCCTTCACACCAGGAATTTCAATTAAGACAGATTAACTCTGGTATCCATAATGAGCCTTACAACTTTGACTTGGCCAGACAAAACCAAACGCAAGCCGAACAAAGGAAACAATTACAGACAGACACGAGGTAGAGGATTAGATTATAATGCAGTTAATATTCAGTAAGGTGGTAACAAAATATGTTCTGTTTCATGTTTTCACATTTTAAGCCCCAAGATCTTATACACTAGAGTTTAGAGCCATGGTGGTGAAACATTCAAGATTATATTTAATCAATATATTAAAGGTATGGACATTCTTGATAACTTTGAGCTCAAATCAAAACATGTGGCACCTCAAATTAATTGTGAAGCAAAGCGTAGTGCTATGAGTTTGTTGATACGAGCGGTGTTCGCCACTTTGTTTATATTGCTATTTATGGAGCCAGTGCTGTGTAGAAGTATCAGATATTTTTTTCAACACACACATAGAACTGTAAAATAGCGAAATGTAAGGAAATATATGTTGAATTTGAAAAAAATCTTGCAATAGCTGACTACACTTTTAAATTAAATGCATATTTTTTTGAATTGGTGTTTATGTCTTAATACACAGTATAATTATATTATCTCTGGCTGATTGTGTGGAATGGTACATTGTATATGTATGTGCAGGCCAGGGGTGGCAAACTTCGAAGCTCTCCATTTTGGGAACAAGGGTCAAGTTTGAGGAAGGTTGTTTACATATATATAGTGACACTCATCGCGTTGTCACAGATTTCTGTCTGCAGTCAGCATTATTGTACTGGGAACCCAGGAGGACATTGTTAATCTGTCAGTGTACCTCTTTCATCTATCAGTCTCCTAAAGAGATGCACTTCCTGAATCAGTTCTCACAGCAGAGAAGGCTTCCTCAAATAGATCTGGATTCTCACAGGTTGTTTTCTTGCAGTGACAGCTTGGCTCTTGAGAAACCTTCACACTCAGACAGTTGACTATTAGGTTTCCTCTGCTAGACTCTGTTCCCACAGTGGCAGCTTCATTTATATACAAGTTTATCTTCAGGGTGCGCACGTGTTTCTCCACTAACTGAGACCAAACAGCAATAACTACAGTCTGGAGTCATGGAGTAAAGGAGACATGGAGTCAAGGAGTCATGTGTGTTGAATAGTGAGGGGGACATTAGGGCTCAGATGAAAAACAGTCTGCAGTTATGTAATTTGTAATATTGGAATTACATAGTTACATAACATAGATTACATAGCATAAAAAGGGCATAGCTGTATGCTACACAGAGTACTGTTATTGTGCAAAATAACCTTTCTCAAAGGAGCAATCTCATAATCAACAAGCTACTGTACAGGCATTTGTTAACGCGTTATAATTGTGATGGGGCCATGTCAAAAGTGGTGGGGACATGTCTCCAGTGTAAATCACACCTATTACTATATTATATTACTACAGCTGTGTATCGAAGCTTACAATGCAGGCCTGTTAATGGCCATCCGCTACGAGAGATTACATGACCCAATAAAGTAATCCGGATGGATCCCATTAGCCTGGTGTAACCAGACTCAAAATTCACTTAGTGACATGGTCCATTTGGAAGTGTTAACGTTGCCTCCTACTATCTCTGGTTAATGTTGAAACTATTGGACAGCCTTTAACTAATCTGTGTTTTGATTGCCTCATCTAGCTCTATTATTTAGAAACATACTTGACTTCAGCATCATTTCACCAACCTAACCTGATTTGGTCACCAGCAGGGTGGCTGTGAGAGCACAATGCAAATCTCAGCAAATAATATTTAGCTGAGAGCAACAGTAGGTTGGCTAGGCTATCCAGGCTAGGACTCCATAGCTACACTTTAGAATAACTTTTCTGGGACAAAAACGAGACAGGTGTTTTGTTTTCCTTGTGTGTATGCCAGTTCCATACATCCCATAATGGTTTTACATAGATTAGAAAAATATAAACATAGGTTATAGCCTTGAAAGGATGGCAGCATTTATATATGAAGGCAGCTGAAAATGTCTGATATAATCATTGCGTCCTTCTTAGATAAACTTGCTGTTGCATGTATCCTAAAATAATCAGGATGTCATTCGTGCTATTACAGCAGTAATAGGAATTTGAAGGTGTTAAGGAAAAGTGTCTGGGAGGCCATATTGCCTGCAGCAGCTCATCAGTCATTATAATGACAGACAAATATATTTACACTATTTAAAAAGGCTACAGGGCTGCATAGAAACATTGCAGGAACTATACTGTTTCTCAAACTGACATCTGTGGACCCTTGGTGGTCTGTGGCAAGTATGCCAATCAAATAATTTTTTAATGCTACAACTGTAAAAAAGAAAAGTTCTTGTCTCTAGACAAACATAGGTGATTGGGATTTTAACAACTCTCTCAAGCTTTCTTGCTCAAGGCTGTACATACTGCACCTTTATTGTGTTGTTTCATAACCCCCCAAAACATTTTCTCCAGTGTGCTTATAGTCACTCATCACTCATAAAGTGAGAGTATAGGTGCAAGCATGCATTCACTCACCCGTACAACTGTATACCTATAGCCCAATGTAGGCCTAGGATATATGAAGTTCACATAGGCCTACAGAAACGCGGGTATGGGGGCACAGCTGGCTCAACCAGTCGCCAGAGTGCCTGCCCCCATGTTCACCACCCCACCCACCACATCACTACTTCCTGTTGCCCCTTCGGTGAGTTGCCGGCCAGCCGTATAACCTCTGTCACGGTTGCGCACACAACTGTTTCTCTGAGTGCCGCGGAGCGCACTGCTGCCAGCTCTCCAGGTGCAGCAGCTTAATCGTATCGCCGTTTCAAATGGCCAGTCGAAGCCTGCGTTTTATTGAAGAGGGATTATATTTGCTGCTATTGCAGTTCTCACTGTCTGCGGTCAGAGTAATTAAAATCTCAGCATGACCACGGTGAACAGGATATGCAGCCGTGCACTCTAACAATAAAAGTCATTCTTTGAACTTGGCCATTAAAAACCAAACCTGAAACTTGCCAGTCATGGTCAGTGTGTTTGGGCTGCTAATCTATAGTACATTAGTAAAAAACTGTATTCAGTAACTTTCTTGGATACAGTTTCTACAGTATATACAGTAACTAAGCTATAGTGTAATAATACAATTATCAAAAAACGTACTTACTCAGTTGACAAAACCCTTGGAGAACACATAATTTCCTACGGGTGTTTCGTTGTATGAAAAAGTAACTTGTTATAGTATTCCTAGAGACAAGCAACAGTGATAAGCGTCAAAGCTTCTAGTTTGTTAAATATGGAAACGCATACAGAAAGTAATCAGATCACTTACAAATCAAACTATATTTTCTGATTGATAGTGTTCAACAATTTGCTTCAAGGACTTTGTTGTTTCTCATATATAAATCATCTTAATTCACCTACCACCCATTAACACCCTGGTGGTAAAAAAAATGTCTGAAATATCAAAATAAAAAGCTAAGAGCCAGTGACCTTTAAATGAAAACCACCCAGCCCCAAAGGTCATTAATAGAAGCTAATCCCTCTATTCATTGGAAAAAGGATAAGAAAATACACGTCAGGGTGGATGCATGAGAAAGCTGTTGCCATTTTGCCTCTCCTGGAAAGAGGATACGGAAAGCAATAAGGTAAGATGTTTTGTTCCCTTCTTGCACTGAGGTAGATTCAGAGATTACGAGGTTAGCACTAAGACCTGACCCTCTCCTGACGCCAACCCTCTGTGAAATCGAATGCCGAAATTCAATGTTCAACAGAGTCAACTTTATTTCAGCCCAGCGTCTATCTGTATCAAAGAATGGACAAAGGCTAAAGGTATTACCCTCTGAACTCCAGTTAGAGTCATGTTCCAATGTTATAGCTTAACAGGGATGTTCCAAGGCCATCTGATAAACAAACTATAGTCTCAAATTGCTCAGACCAAGACATGTAATATATTGTATACCCACAGCCCATAAAAATAGTACACCGTACTATATTCAGTATTCTGTAAAGGGAATGTAATGCATTTTCATGGTCAACAGAAGTTTACATGTCTGACTTGTGATTTTTCTAACAGCTGTGTTTCTCAGCTGTCAGAATTGTGACAAGATTGTAGATCACAGGATTATTTGGCAAAGATGTTAAAAACCTTAAATACAAATTTTAAACCCAGCCAGGAATATTGTTGTATACATTCTGAAAAGCCATGATTTAACAGACAATGAAAATTATTCAAATTCTTCTGAAAGAGTAACAGAGAGACTGTTTTCACAATTTTGGATTTTGGAAAACTGAGTTCCCAGGGTTTCCCAGTCAAGATAATATTTATCTATGGATACAGGAAATGTCAAGTCTGAAATCCCAAAAAAATGCCCAGTTCAATGTGTTTGTACAGCAAATAAATGGATGGCTCTGTGCCACATTTGATTAAAAACATATTGCTTCTGTGTATTTATCAAGCCATTCTGACTGACACTTGCAAAGTACAAAAACTATTATTAACTATTAATAATACAAGATAATACAAGTCAACATATTTGGAATACCAAGAGGTCAGCTAGCAATAACATTGCAGATATATTTGCACCATACCGAGCTTGTTGAAAAGAAAACCAACAATCTGTGGAAAGATCACCAGCGACTGGGAAATTGATAGTTAACAATAACTTTCACATATATTTATATTTGGACATATTTAGGAGGTTCAAAGAAAAGTTCAAACATTAATATTTACTATGTTGTCATTTTAATTTGAAGGCCAAAAGTACTTCACATATATACAAATATTTACATAGTGGCACATGACAACAGAAACATGATTGGCACAAAACTGGCATGCAACTGTGTTTTCTCTTTAGATAATTCCAGGCACAAGCACATATTTCCTAAATTTCAAACATCAGGGGAGGAAAAATTTGAAAAGAAGGATAAGCTGCTTTAAAAAAACCACAACATCTAGACCTTCAATACTTTCAAGAAATTGATTCACTGCTGACAGAACAAACGGTGCAAGGCAAAACAATATGTCTAAATCACATTGATGATTTTCCTTTAGCCCTTTGGCTAAAGAACGGTCTAAAAGAGTGCTAAGGAAATAAGAAAAAGTGATAGGAGAGAGAGAGAAAGAGAGAGAGAGAGAGAGAGAGAGAGAGAGAGATGGACAGTTTCCTCCTCTGTGTCTCGGCCACCAGCCTAAACAAATTGTAAAGCCTTGAGAACATAACACTGTATTTGCAAAAGTTGCACTCTCTCTCAGGCCCCGCCCCCAAAAAAGTGTGATGGATTAGAAAGGTGTCATAGACAACACAGACCTCAGATAACCTCAGAACAGGAATGGAAAATAATACATTATTTAATGCGATGGCTCCCAAAATCTGGGTTATGGCTGTGAGCCGGGATTGTGAAATGCTGTTTAAAAACGCTTTTCATTGTTGTTCCGCTTTCTTATTACATTCATTTCTCTAATTAATCATATTTCTACTAATGTTTTGCTTTAGGTCAATGTATTTGATGACTTCTTAAAAGTATTATGTTTATGAATTCATAATTGTATATCGAAAATGTTCATTGCCCTTCATCCCTTTTGGGGCAAATGTTAAAATGGTCAAATCTAACCTCTGATGTCTCCCAGTAAAAATATAAATGATATCATTTGGAAATTGTTCAGAAATAGATAGGACAGCCGACTGGAAAGTATTTTTTAAAGCTATAATACAGTTTTCTTTCCACATTGGTAGAAATTATTTCCATTCCACTGGAAAATACTTTAGCTATTCCTTTAATAAACTGATCTAATCTCTTTGATCTAAACAACAATGTTCATTCTAAAGTAAAGTAGATGTCAGAAAATGTTGTTTATTTTAATAGATGTATACGATAGGTATTAATATTTCCCAATTTACATTTGGATTATTAGTTCTATTGAATGTCTTATACTGGCAAAACATCACATGTAAAATGATGTCATAATGTGTTTTATGGTTATCTTCTAAGCATGATACACAGACAGGTTTACACACAAGCATGCTGTATTGCAGTTATCATTTCACACTCATACTGTAGCAACTGGTAAAAAAATAAATACTATGGATATTTACATATGTGTTCAACCAAATACAACATGGAATATTGCCTGACAAATATAACAACCACAACATATATTCAACAACAACAAACTCCTACGCTGGCTAGAGCACTGTTCAATGAAAAGCCCTTAAACTGACATGTTTCAACTGGCCTTGACAAATTTCTGGCTTTACAGCTTTTTTCGAAGTCATAGCCTGAAGGAGGCCAAGCACAGTGATGTAATCATACCGTTGTATCCTTCAAGACAAACAGTGATACTGATATTTCAAAGTGGGTATTGCTGCACAGTGCTAAGTGCTCATTCTCCTGTTAACCTACATCAGCTTGAAAGGTTAATCACATTTCTTGAATCCCTTTTGAACTGTCCAAAATTAAATGATGCCAGTTGAGTATCCAGCCAAACAATGAAAAAAAAAAGACTAAACTGACCCCTCTCTCCTTTTCAGGCACTGCTTGAGACGAGGAAGGGGAGCATAAAGAGACATGATGTCAGTGGGTAGCTTTCCCAAAGTCCCGCTGTGCCACTGAGAGGTGAGGTAGTGGCAAATATGGCCTCTGTCTCGTTCCAAGGCAGCGGGAGGTTGCAGATGTTGCCCTCACAGCAGGCTGTGCATACCTTGAGCCAAACAACACAGTGCTTGTTATAAATAACCATATATGGACAGTAATGGTACATAGGGAAGGGAATGAATGGGTGGCTGTTACAAACGTAGATAACCTACAAAAGGTATATGCAATACTGCGAATCCTGGAAGAAGAGGACAACAGAGTTGGAAATAGTGTTCCCCCTATCAACTCAATGTATATCTATTGTACATGCTCCGTGAATAGACGGGATTACAAAATGATTTCTTCCAGCATTCCAGCTTGTGAGGGTGAATACTTTGTGCACCAATGATCATTTTCAAGTATACCTTTAAGCCACTTTGAAGAGTTTTAAGTGGTGTTTACGGGAGGAAAGCATGCTTCCTTCCCATCAGCCCTATTGCCTTTTGTTGCAAAGATCTATCTAGACTTTTTAGTGGCCTGTGGTGGTATTTAAGATAATCGTTCATAACTACATGATAAGGTATCTTAAAATTTGAAGCTCAAGTATACATGAACGCAATAATTATAATAAAGCCTTGTTGGGTAGATGTGCAAAAGATATATTCTATACACTACAGAGTACCTATTGAGTAATGTAAATAGACTCATGCAGTGTGAGACAATGTACAGGAATTCCTTTCACATTTTCCTGCCCTAACTTCTACAGTGCAGCGGTGAGTGTGTGGCTGTAAGCTTCCCTTTTGCTTTGCTTTGATTCTTAAGCCCAATTTCCTCCCTGTGTGTATGGAGCAGACTAAAGGCCAAAACGAAGACATCCATCTTTCATGAAGGATTAGCGTGACAGTGTCCAGGGCAGGGCTCGTTATCTACCGCCCTTCATTTTATCTACAGGGGCACTTTGGATGATCTGCGGATTAACTGAACAGCCCAGTTAAGGGGTGCTGAGTGGATCCTCAGCATAAAAGACATGTTTTGCCCATCTCGGCCAGGAACCTGTAGACGCATGCAGGTAATGTGTATGCATACTGTATATTTTGTACAGGCACAGTAAAAAACTATAACACTGAGAGGTCTAGCACAGCAGACTATATAGCAGTGGAAAACTGAAATGAGTTAGGTGACAGCTCTAATGTGTATGTTCAATAGGCAGGCACCACACTGATTTTCAGCTTTTTCTTTTACAAACTGTTCAATTTCTGTTAGTTTTACTGCTTTCTTGAATTCATAGCTTTCTACAGAATGCCCTTTTATATAACCCGCATACCAGAATAGACTCTGACCATAAAGGTACAGTAAGATGGATGCCTTGGTTAGCTACAGAACCTTCTACAGCATATTGCGCTTGCTCTTATTCCACAGAGCGCATCCGTCTGATTCTTTGCCAGTAGGCTGAGCCCATGCCGGGCCGGCTTTCCTGTTCCCTCACCTTGGTTCCTTCATAACCCATTGCGCTGCATCCTGTGGAAAGACAGTCGTCCAGCGCGACACAGCGCTTGGTCACAGACACGCTGTCTCCTTCCACGTCCATCTCGTGGCGTGTGTAGCAGTACCTAGCCTCTGAAGACAATTGAAGGACAAATCTGTCACAAATACACACTGACAAATGTCCAGTGTGCCTGTAATAGTGTCTTTATGTGAAGGGGGGGGTCAAATAAGAGTGCTATTCCTAGTTACTAAGTCCTGTAAAAGCTGCTTTTAAACCTAGTCTCTTGTGGGATTTAGATTGTGCTGAGTCATTGCCTTTGCTACGTAATATAAAAAAAGCTCTGCACTGGGAATGTCACTTTTTGTCATGCTGTAAACCATTGAAACCAGGGGAAAAATGCTGATCGTACCGTGTTACAGAGCGCATTCCACATGGTGGTCATGCTCTTTATCTCCCAATAGGGCGTTTTCTAAACAAAGAATGTGCTTTTTTATGAGCCAGTCAAAGCAATACTCAGTCCTTAAGAAGTATAAATCTGCCTAGCAGCGGTCAAGGAGGACTAGCATTGGTCGTAGATTGTTTTCATCAGAGCAACTATTTATGAGCTAAACATGCCCACCTCCAGTGAAATATGCTCTATATAACACATAGGTATCAGGGCCTCCAAAGAACACGCACCGCATTAATTTACAACCTTCCTGGAAGCAAGAATGCCTAACCTAAATACAGAGATAAGCTATCAAGAGGTGAGCAAGCCCAGAATACGCTTGTGTTGACATTACTGTCCTCTGTAAGTCACAGCAAGTGAAGGTAGGCTTCACTATAGGGGGAAACAGCACTGATGTAGATGGCATCTTACCGCGGGGGCAGTAGACGTCAGGCGCCCAGCGATTACACTCATAGTTGTCTGGGGTGTCTTCACAAGTAAAACATTTAAATCCACCTGGAAACGGGGTGGCTGAAAGCACAACAGACACAACATTACTTACAGTGTTAGGTTTAAAGCATGGGCTCATTGCGTCCAGCCTGCGAGAATATTGGTTTGTGGCCTTTATTTTATTTATAAATAATGTTAGTTACATATTTGTGTTATTTTGTTGTTTGTTTAGGCGTAACACCTAAAAATATGAGTGTAAACGAGACACAAAATAGACGCAAGAATCCTCAAACTCAATCAAAAATAATGTTTGAAGAAAAACAAGCCCATATTCAACAGCCTAGTTAACAGTTGGCAAGACCTTAGCTAATTCAGCTACAAGCTTCCCAGCATGCACCAGTTACACCCTGACCTTCTCTACGTAGAGTTCCGCAGGGTGCAGGGAGGATAGAAAATGCCCACAGAGGCCATCTGTTGCGATCAAACAGCGACACTGTTAGTCTTTCCAATGTCGCACCACTAGGCCTTCATTAATGGGATTGGCCCCTCCTCCACACTGCATACTGTGACAGCTGTAGGGCTGTGGGTCAGGCAAACTTTATTCAGCACCACAAAGCCTGCCAATCAAACCTGACCCCTCCTATTACCTCCCAAGATTTCTGACTAGTGGCTTGCTTTTGGCAAACACGCTTCACTAAGGAAACAAAATGCAAAGAATTGTTTAGTCCCGTAAACATCATATGCTACGAATCTGCATACTGTATGTCTACACAGCCTTTATGATAAGTGGTTCTTGAAGTTGTGCTGGCAAGCCTCTGAATGGTAGCAAGATTATGGCAAATGTTTCACTGGACATGTTGCATCAACGTTGAGTCCTGCCTGCACTTTTCTAATACAGGACGGATAAAAAAAACTGAAAACAAATACAACGTGATCTGTACTGGCATTAACAAAAGGATGGACAAAGGAGGGCAGAAGGGCAGTTTGAGTTGACCAAGAGGGCTTAATAGGACAACATGAAAATCCGACATTGTGGGACATTATCTACGCTGAGGCCCAATTAATAGCAGCCACTTTCCAGAACATTCCGTGCCGAGTTGGGACAGCTGAGGGACAACAATCAATTAGCTTTCAGCTGTGGTTTGATGATCGGTACACTGGTTGGAGGACAATGGGCTAATGCTGTAACCAACAATCCCTGGCTCTTCCTCGTGTGGCGGTCTTCATGAAGGCCTCCAGAATTTAGCCTCAGCCTTATATGTGGGCAAGACAAAAGCACGCAACCATAGCGACAGGCTGGCTATGCGTGGATTCACATGAACACATGCCATACTTCAAAGATCTAAAGGCTTTGGGGGATGTGTGTGTGTGTTAATGCAGACAGTTTCTGCACCAGCTGTGGTTCTGTGCAGTGGCTCTGCATGGCTACAGAGCAAAGAAGGGGTCACTCCACTAAAAGCCCCCCCGCCACATCCACACTGTATCTGTCAATGAGTCACATCCTGTAATGTGACAGTGCGTGTAGTATAAGCTGTATCATTCTTCCACAGCCACCTGAGTGTGTGTTGAAGATAGAGATAGATTACAAAGATAATGTCTACTCTATGAAGTGCATTATTGGTGTCCTGTGCTAACAGTGCTTGTCTAATGATGGCATTTACAAGAGGCCCAGAGCCTAACGGACTCAGACAAGCCTTGCTTTACAAGTTCCCAGGGAGCAGACACCACATATTTTGACTGACAATGCCATATATAACAGAATTCTTATTGCTACAAACAATCATGTATCTATCAGTTATACATTCTAGAAGGAGCATTTTCCAGTCTAATGCAGTGCTAACAAAGCTTTGCATTTGTTTTTATAGATTGATTTATTAGTATTTTGTCTTATTTATTTCATTTAGGAGTGCTATATTGCATAATCATGGAGACACTCACTGGAGGGATGGAGGTAGATTATATCTTGTTCTGTGAAGTCCTTTGATTGGGTAGGCTTCAGCCAATCAGAGAAGACACTCAGCAGTAGGACCCAGGCCACTGCAGGCCATGGTTCCATTGCTGCCTGCTGTGGTGTCACACATGCAGGCTTCTGCCCGGCCAAGCACACAGGACCGATGAAGAAGAGACAGACAGACATGGCAGGAGAGAAAAACAGAGAGCGTGGGATTATAATATGTGATTTCTAAAGTAGACTATATAGTGGCTGAGAACCTCATAAAACACTTGAGACCAACATAGTCTAGTTAAGTAAAATGTATTCATATTTATTTAATTTCAATGTTGTTTAAAATGCTAAAAGCAATTTACCAACCCTACTGTACCACAAGACCCCTTGGATTACCTCAGGGTAATTTCCTGCCACTGTGCCTGCCTGCATTTATATACATACATACAGACATATACATTATGTATATGTGTGTATACACACACACACACACACACACACATACACACACAAACACACATATATATAAGGTTTAACTTCTAGTGACCAGTATGAGGGAGTATGAGAGCGATAACACCAAATTTAACACACCTGCTCCCCATTCACACCTGAAACCTTGTAACACTTACGAGTCACGTG
>JAODOY010075515.1:0-15744 GCA_025399855.1 Forbesichthys papilliferus
TCCCCCTATCCCTCCGCCCTGAGAGCGCTGCGCTCACACACACACACACACACACACACACACACACACTCTCACACACACACACACACACACCAGGCCTCCTCCCTGTTCTCCCGCTGCACTCGTCTTCCCATTCTTTACGGTTTGAGTGACTTTTACGATAAATACGTTTTTAAAGGCCGCCATATCGCAGGCCTGGGTTGAAGCCCGGGGCCTGCTGCTCTCTGTTGGTGACTACGTTGTTATGTGGTGAGGTCTTTAACTGGGACAGGGGCTGGTATACCTTAACATAGCATCGGGATGCTACGGTGTGTTTTCAATAAAGGGCGCAGGTGGTCCAGCTAAGATTTCTTTTGGCATCAAACGCAAGCCACATAAATCAGCCCTTCTCTACCGCGTGCCATTTAACTTGAAACCTTTTTATCCCCCCCCCCCTCTCCCCCGATAGGGCTCCATGACATGATGTTCCCCTCCGTCTCCCCTCCCCGCTCCGCCCTGCTGCTGCTCCTCCTCCCCTACCTCCCGCTGCTCCTTCTCCTCCCGCGCACGTCGCTCCCCTCGGCCGCCCCCGCCCTCCCCGACTCCCCGCTGAGCTGGACCTCGCCCCAGGACCCCTGCTACCACGCCGACGGGCGGCCACGCCACTGCCTGCCGGAGTTCATCAACGCTGCATACGGGCTGCCGGTCGCCGCCGAGGAGCAGCGGCGGCCCAACGTCGCGGCCCTGACGGACCTCCACAACCCCCACAACCTCACCTGCTGGGCGGCCCCGGACACGGGTGGCGTCGGCGGGGACTGGGTCCTGACGCTGCCCCTGGGCCGCCGCTTCGAGGTCACCTACATCAGCCTGCAGTTTTGCCACCAGGGGGAGCCCCGGGACCCCGTCTCCATCTCCGTCCTCAAGTCCATGGACCAGGGGCGAAGCTGGCGGCCCATGCAGCACTACTCCGCCGACTGCCCCGGGACCTTCGGACTGCCAGCGCAGGCCGCGGCCCAGACCCGGCAGCAGGAGACGGAGCCCCTGTGCTCGGACCCGCGGCCCCTGCAGAGGCACCGCGGGGGGGTGGTGCTGGCCTTCTCCACGCTGGACGGACGGCCGTCCGCCCCGGACTTCGACTACAGCCCCACCCTGCAGGACTGGGTGACGGCCACCGACATCCGCGTGGTCTTCCACCAAGATGCCCCCCACAACGGGGGTGTTGGGGTAGGGGAAGGAGCCGGGGTGGGGGGAGGAGCCGGGGTCCTCCGGTGGAAGGCGGGCTCCAAGGGGGGCGCCGGGGATCGGGTGCCGAGCGCAGGGAGTCGGGGGGGGCAGGGCGTGGAGAAGGCGGGCAGGAAGGGGCTGGGCCAGGCGGAGAGCAGGCACAACGCCACAGGCAAGGACAGCGTGCGTGGCTCCGGCCGGGACAACTCCCCCTCTGGGAGGGCCGGCAGAAAGGGCAAGGGGCGTCGCCACAGGAAGGAGAACCTCCACCACGTCTGGGCGGTGGAGGCGGGGCAGGGCCGGGGGAGCAAAGGTCAGGAGCTGCGGCGCCGGAGGAACCACGGCCCAGACAAGGGGGCTCCCCGGGCCCTGGCTATGGCGTTCCCGGCCCCCCCGCTGGCCCTCTCCGACCTGCAGGTGGGCGGCAGGTGCAAGTGCAACGGCCACGCCTCCAGGTGTCGCCGTGACGACGCGAGCCGGGCGGCGTGCGTGTGCGAGCACCACACGGCCGGGCCGGACTGCGACGTGTGTGAGGATTTCTACTACGACAGGCCCTGGCACCGGGCCACGCCCACCCAGCCCAACCCCTGTGTCGGTACGGCCCGTCATTATTATTTTGTTATTAGTATTAGTATTATTAATTAGTAATTATTATTCATATTATTATTATTATTAATACTAATTTTTTATAATAATACTAATTATTATTTAAAAGTATGAATACTATTAGTATTATTATAGTATTAATATAGTAGTATTATAATATTATGAGCATTATTAGTATTATTAATTAGTTATATAGTATTGTTATTAATTAGAATACTATAATAATCATGTTTATTCTTAATGTGATCATTTGTTAATTCTTTTAATATTTTTATTGTTGTATTACGTATTATTATTATTATTATTTAATAATAATATGTACTATAATACTATTCATTATTATTGTTGTTGTTGGTATTATTATTATTATTATTATTAGTATACAATAATTATGATTATTAATAATAATGCGTTATTATTCATAATAATGTATTAATGATATTATTAATTAAAACATAGGTTGGGGGAAGTTTGGATTCTTGCAAGGCATAAAAGTGATATTTGTAACAATTTAAATATAACAAATACAGGCCCACAATATGCTGTTTGTTGTTTTTCATGGTTTGTTACACGCCCAGTCTAACACACCACAGCAGTATCCATCTAGAATGAAAGAATGAACTAGAACAATATCTTTGAGAGGAACAGTTGAATATGAAACAAGCAAAGGCGTTTCCCTTATTCTTAACTTTAGAGGTATTATGAGACCATGGAAATGTCACTGTCAAAAAATTAAAGGTTTATAGGAACAAAGCGTAACTTAAAGTGGAAAAGTAGAGTACTTTATGCACTTTAGAGCACTTTATGTTATCGTTTAATGTTTCTGTAGGGAAATCATTCCTCCAAGTTTGATCACCATGTACTAAAGGTGGAGTCAACAATGCTGGAGAACATTTTTATTTTTAAACTAATAAAAAACAATGTAAATCACCTCTCTGTAATTCCATAGGGTTCTTCCTTTGAAGCTCCACCCCACAAATTGAACGTGCATTCAAAGCTGGGTTAGTGTTGTGTGGTGCGGACTGCACTCCTCTTGTTTGGGTTCTTATTTACAAGACCAGGGCTGTGAAGATACTTTTTTCATCACCCACAGTGGACCGTCAGTAGATATTCACCAAATTTGACAAAAAGTGTATTAGCTTATGTAACCCACCCGGGACATGAATCGGCTCTCCGGTGTAGATAGTGGACGCTCTACAAGGAATGCTAAGACCCAACGTGCTCAGAACGTCGCCAGAGCGTCCTTTGAGGTGTTAACCAGCCCGCCACCATTACATTGCTGACTCTGCCTTTAATGCCTTGGGTGACCATGTCTCAGTGTACTATTAATAATAATGAACACACACGATCCTGTAACATCACCGTGGCAATTAGGGATGGGACGATATATGATATTATCGTTTATACAATAATCGCATCATGGCGAATGTCAATTATCGTGATAATCATAAATATGAATATTTTCACAAGTGACTTGACAGTCTAGCTCACTTGTACAGTCCGATTGTATTGACAAATACTAACTTATTTATTAGCCTGCATCTTTTGCGTCAATCACCACTTTGGCTGAAGGCTTTATTAAATATTGGTTTCAAAACTAATTTATTTACACAAAAAAGAATGTGTGTCATGATACAATAGAAATGTTTTTCTTAAGAAAATGTAAGATAAAGTGATTCCAGTATGTTTTAGTGCCATTTTAAAACAATAATATTGCTTATCGCAATTATTTTGGCCAGGATAATCATGTTATAAAATGTTCAAATCGTCCCATGCCCAGTGGCAACTAAGGGATGTCGTGCTTTCCGGCAAAGATGGAGCGTTGTAATGCATGTCAATGGAAGGAAAAATTGAATGCTTCCGGTCTGTTAAGTGGGCGTGTCACCAGCAGCATGTTGCTGTAGGGGCTGACGTAGGCAGCGCCCAGACAGCTAAATCGACCACGCATGGCCTGAAACAAGTCAATTTACCCCAAAACGGTTCTGCAGAAATAACATTGTGGCCTCAGATTGATCGTAGGTACTGTGTAATGTAGTGTTAGTGTTAACAACATAGTGTTAGGTTTATGTTTTATATTATATTGTACTTTTATTTTGTACGGTGTAGGATTTTATTTATTTGCAGTGCTTTTACTTTACAGCACTTTGTATGTGAAAGGTGCTCTATAAATAAACTTTACTTACTTACTAATGTAAAATAGTCAAAATACCCATTAACGCCCCAGAGAAATATAATGGTGAAATCCCATTGACTTGCATGGAACGCTGGGTCGTTCTGGTCTGCATAAAGGGTGAACCCTCCCCCCCATCTACAAAGCGTCACCTGTTGCATTCGCTCTGTTGAATGGTGTCCTCTCTGTTGCTGGTTGCCCCGTGCAGCGTGCCAGTGTAACGGCCACTCCACCAAGTGCCGTTTCAGCATGGAGGTGTTCCAGCAGTCGGGTCGCCGCAGCGGGGGGGTGTGCCTGAAGTGCCGCCACCACACGGCCGGACGCCACTGCCACTACTGCCAGAACGGCTTCACCCGCGACCACAGCAAGGACCTCAGCCACCGCAAGGCCTGCCAGCGTATGTCTGATTCACCGTACACCAGTGGTTCCCAAACCCTGGTCCTGGGGACCCGCTGTCCTGCATTGTGTAGATGTCTCTCTGCTCCAACACACCTGATTCACATGAATAGCTCGTTATCAGGCCTCTAACGACCCATTCATGTGAATCAGGTGCGTTGGAGCAGGGAGACATCTACAACATGCAGTGCAGCGGGTCCCCAGGACCAGGGTTGGGGAACACTGCTGTATACTGTATGTCTAGTATAACTATGTCTATCTACTTACAGTATATGTCTGTCTGTCTGTCTGTCTGTATTGTCTATCGCTTTTGGTGTGTGTGTGTGTGTGTGTGTGTGTGTGTGTGTGTGTGCGTATGTGTGTTTATGCAGGCATAATAATGTTTGCATGCATTTTTGTGATTTGTGTTGTTTGGCAGGTTGAGGGTGGAGTGGTGCAGGTTTCTACACATTCTTTGTGCATGTGTGTGTGTGTGTGTGTGTGTGTGTGTGTGTGTGTGTACTCTGAATAGCTAGCACAGCAGAGTAAATAAGTGAGAGAAGTCTCTTGATGTTTGAATGAGTTGCTTATTTCTGGCCACTCTAACTGTAAAACCCTCAGGACTGTTTATGGGGAGGTTACATTGTGAGAGAAGACAGCTATTGCACATGCACGCACACGCACACACACACACACACACACACACACATATGGTCTGCATAAAGGGTGAACCCACCCCCCCCTTTTCACACACACACACGAGTACACACACATACACAGTCACACACACACATACACACACACACACACAGATACGCACACGCACACACACAGGCACGCACACACACATACACACATAGACACACAGACACGCTTTACATCCTACTGTCCTGCCACCTGTATATTGGCATCGTTACCACCACTGGCATCTGTCCTGACCTTTGACCTTTGGCCGGTCACATGTCCTAAGTGACTTTGACACAGTGGCATCCTGGCTGGGAGGTTGACCGTGAGCCTAATATAACTCCTGCTAATAAGGCTTCTATGGGTGTCAGGCTAGACTCACAGCTGTGTGTGCATGTATGCGTGCGTGCGTGTGTGTGCATGTGTGTGCGCGTGCGTACAGTACACTGTGGACTTTGACCTATTTTGATCCATATCGAGCACCAAAACATTTGCTTCCATCTCCATGTTGAAAGCTAAAACCATTGAAGAGTTACAAGAGACTAAGTCTTTAGTACAGATGTATAACATGGTATGTTGACAATCACCACATTCCCGGGATTCAGAGACCAATAGTGACAGGGCTAAGCCTTTCCACTAGTCAGGTTGTTTGGACTAAGTGTGACTATTTGTTTAAACAGTCACACTGGAGCTTCCACAGAGCTGCTTCGGAATGACTTGTTTCCTTCTATTCTAACCCTCTGCCTTAACCTTTTTTGTGCCTGACATTATTTAGTGCCTTGCTCCTCTCAAAGCAGAAATATATCCCAGCCGCCGGCCCACGTGGCTAAAAAGTGCACGGTTAGCTATAACCGTGGTCCGTAGCGAGTACCAAGGTTAAACCTAAAATATCCTTAGTGCAATAAATCACTGCACTCGCTGGATTTGTATTTATTAACGCAACTTGTAAGCAAACGTGTTTGCGTTGTTGTGTGATCCCTGCTTTGGTATTTGTAATGAACTGTAGGGTACTTAACATAATTGGTCATTATTAAATAACATGATTTAGTTTTGGAAATTAATCTACCTCCTGATTGATGTTAGATGTTATTGATACCTTTTTTGTAGTGGTTCCTGTTCAGCATAAAAACAGAAAATCTTACAGTATTTATATTTTTAATAACTTTTCTTTGTACTTTTTTAACTTTTATTTGAGTTTAATTGGCTGATTAGACTGGGGGTTTGAAATTGGAAAGTGTTAATGCAAACATGTTAACAACATTGTCAACATGATTCTGACAATATCGTTTTTTCCAATTATTTCTGGGACATTATATCGCCCAACAAAAATAGTTATCGTGACAGGCCTAAGTGTGTGTGTGCGTGCACACCTGAGAAGAGCCACGGTAACATCTGTGTGTACCGGGACAATGTATTTAGACAGGGCAGGATGGGGGCTTACCTCTCATGTCACTTCTGTGTCACTTAGGCAACAGGATGGTAGATAGTTACCATGACGCTTAGTTACCATGACACTACAGCACTACAATATCCACCTTACGTTTGTGTGTGTCTCTCTCTCTCTCTCTCTCTCTCTCTCTCTCTCTCTCTCTCTCTCTCTCTCTCTCTCTCCAGCATGACAGTGTCACCCAATGTGTGCCGTGGGCCACTTGTGCAACCACACCTCGGGCCAGTGTCTGTGCCGTGCTGGGGTGACCGGCCTTAGGTGCAACCGCTGCGCCCCAGGTTACAAGCAGGGAAGGTCTCCGCTACAGCCCTGCATACGTGAGTCTAACCTTACACCCCACGTGGATTGTTAGACACACGTCCATCTGGGGAGACGTCAATCCAAACTGTTTGTAAAGGGCAGGCGTACTTGTCAGTCGATTTGATGAACCATCTGTCTGTCATTGTTGTTTTCGAGTCGGCCCACATAAACCACGCCTGTAGCTATCCGTATGACGCTGATTGGGCTAACCCCAGGCAAGGATTTCAAGCTGTCCAGACTGACTCGCTGTAAAGTCAAACTGAAGCTTGGTGCTTAGGGCAGACTTCCGTTAGCCTCGTGAGACCATATCCTGATCAGCATGCGATGTGGAATGTTTCTGAGTTGACATGAGACTCTGTGTAGGAAGATAAAAGGTATAAGATCTATCTTTTGTAACCGTCATGGTATCAGGGTAGTTTTCTCTCACATAAACAACCTACAGTAGCATGGCGTATCCTTGCATCTAATACAGCAAAGCTCTGGAATGTATATTATAGTCAGTTATGCCTTCATTTAATTCCACAGTGACTACAATGATGACCCCCTTCGTTTACTCAATTATTCGTGACCTAAATGGGATGAATTTTTCTCGTGACCCAGGAAAGCCTATCAAATGGTAGCTCAGATATGAAAGGGGCCGCTATGGTCAGTACTAATTTGACCCCGACCTCTCTTGCGAGCCTCCCTATAGAGACTGTCTCCACAGCACTGTTAACTTGAGCTCCACTTCAATTTCCTCACGTATTTGACTGTCGTCCGGGAGATTAAGCGGGGTTTTCGTCACTCATACCTCTGGCCGCTGCAGTGTGCCGGGCTAGCGGTGAGCTACAGCCCGCCACTGAGCGCTAATCCGCCCGCGCTTTTCCCGGCTAATCGCACAAGTGCCGACAAACACACAGGCCCTGTTTGCGGGCGCCGAGTCCGCCGACGCTATGTAAGCCCCAATCAGGTGACGTAGCTAGCGGTGAGAGACTTTCACACCTGTCGTGCGCAGCTCAAACTGCTCCCGTCAGAAGGGCCAGACTCATAACTCTCCCAGCGAAAGGAGTGAGTGAAAGAAAACCTTGTTTGTTTTTACTGCCAGACCATCTTAGGCTATGTATAGCATCCCCCCCTCCCCACACACACACACACCACCTCCTCCGACAGACTCAAAGGCGAGTGGTAGTCGGGCTAATCTTACACAAAGTTAGCGCCACTAAAACCTTGATCTCTACCACCACTGATAACCTGCAAGAGGTTGCAGACCCCCCAAATCAGTGGCACGCGTGTGGATGTGACACGTGCAACTGAAGAGCATTATATACAGGTACATTAATCATTATATGAACTTGCTTTCACATATCCAATGTGGCCAGACTACAGCGGCCTCCATGTTGCCTACACAGCCAGTGTGTTACAAGCATCTGCCCTCACAGAGGTGCCCTGGTACAGGAAGAAAGACCACACCTAGCACGCCGACATTTGTGCTGACCTCCAGTCTCGTTCGCCAATGTCAAACGGGCTCATATAGCTTACCTTGGACATAAACATACACAAAACGTTATAAATACAATGCATTAAAATGAATACAAAAATGCTATGCCTGTTAGATCATACAGATCTAGAATTACTTAACCCTTACAGCAACCTGCCCTTTAAATACGGCGGCATGAGATGTTCAATGGCGTGGTGTAGCCTGCTTTAAGTTGTCGCTGTGTCAGTTGTGTGTGTGTGTGTGTGTGTGTGTGTGTGTGCTGCTGCTCCATTAGTGTACAGTTAGTGTACCATTCATTGTATTCACTCAAACACACAGACACAGTGTGTGTGCGTGTGTGTGTGGGTTTTAAATCCAAGACCACACATGTATGTTGTTCTGACACACATTGTGTGCATGTGTTGTGTAGCATGCATTCCCCCCATACCAAAAGGCATTCCCACATAGCCCAAATGTTCACATTGGTACACACGGGCAGGCATAGCACACACTCAAGTATTATGGGCAAGCGCGAGCTGAGAGACGGTGTACATGCATTTATCTCACCTTTTTGTTCTCTTTCTAAATGATGAATGGTTTGTAATTGTAGAAATTCAAGAGGTTGCCCCAACTCCATTGTACCAACCTCAATACAGCATAGGTGAGTGGGATTTATTGTTATGTTTGTATTTTCTATTCTTTCTTAAGCTTTGGCATTAATGGTAAATTCAACAATCTCGGTTGAATCACAGTGAAATATAATTATGACATTGTCTCCTCCAGTTTAGCAGTAGCAACCCATTGGCTGACCGCTGCCCTCTAGTGGCTGCATGTCAAATGCACCACCTGTCGCTGAGGGAGTCATCTGTTAGCTACAGGATACTGTGATGACAAATATAAGCGGCCATATTGTAATTACAGGAAAGGATGTGTGATAATGCGCGTGCTCTGAAATGCTACCCACTCTCATTAAATCCATTCACTCACTCACTCATTCAATCTTTCTCTCTCTGTTTGTCTCTCTCTCTCTCTCTCTCTCTCTCCCTCTCACAGCGGAGGAATGTGTTTCATACTGCCAACCATCTCAGGTTAAAGTCAAGATGAACCTGGAGACATATTGCCTCAAAGACTATGGTTTGTGTCATAGTTGTTTTAGGGGTTTCATTTCATAACTGATGGGGAACTTTAAAGCCCCAGACACACTGCAAGCTTTGTAGCTGAAAATTGTTTACATCCCAGGTTCTGGTTGCCTAGTATACCTCTCATTTATTTCCCACCCGAAATGTTTCAGATAATCTGTCAGTCAACCATATCCTTAGCTCCCGTTGGTACATAGTAGCCTCAATCGCGTCGCCTGGAGTCGAGACTTGTTTAACTCTATGCCCTCTCAATTCACGTCGCCTCAAGTCGCCGAATAATAACTTTCCATTGTCTCTCGTCGCTACGACGCCGCTAGTCGCTTGCAGTGTGTCCGCGACTTAACAATTCACTTTAACAATGTGGTTTTTTTTTTGCGCAGGGGTAAATATAGATGTAAAAATGAACGTAAGCTGCAGAGCTTGTCAAGGGATTTTTATTCCTTGTATCGGGAGGCCGGCCCCGCCCCCGGCCCCGTATATTGCCCAGGTGTCCTCCATGTGCCTATGTGTGTGTGTGTTTGTGTGTGTGTGTCCCAGTGCTGAAGGTGCAGGTGAGGGGTATGGAGCGCTCGGGCCCCTGGTGGCAGTTCTCCGTCTCCGTGCAGACGGTGTTCCGTGCGGGCTCCACCTCCCACGTGCGCAGGGGCCTGCAGGCGCTGTGGGTGCCTGACCGCGACCTGGGCTGCGGCTGCCCTGCCTTGCCCGTGGGCCGCACCCTGCTGCTGATCGGGGCGGAGGAGAGCGGTCGCGACCGTGGCCCCGGGGAGCGCCGGCTGGTGGCCGACCGCGCCACCCTGGCCCTGCAGTGGCGAGACCACTGGAGCCAAAAGCTGCGGGGCTTCCGGGGGCACGACAAGCGGGGCCGCTGCCCGCCCGCCGGGCCTCCTGCCCGGGCCCCGCCTTCGCGGGAGTTCCCCCAGCCGGGCTACGTGCCCCCACATCTTCTCCTGGATGCCCCCGAGCGCACGCTGAAGGACAATGGGTATCCTGTGGAGACGGGCGGCGAACCTCAGGAAGCGCCCGGGGTGACGTCGACACCCGCCGCGCCCACACCGGGGTGCCCCACGACAGACCCCGCCTGAGAGACATAGGGGAGCCTCTGTGCGACCTTTGACCCTTGTTTGACTCTACACTTCCAGTGACAGACAGATGGAGAACATTGGCACGCTGGTTTTTGTTCAAACATCTGTCCAGAAGATTGTCCAAAACAGTCTACGAGATGTATTTCCATGACATCGAATAGCTCACAGTCCTCCTTTGACTGTAACGTGATAATCAAGCATGGACTCACATGAGTTATGTCTGCAAATGTGAGTTATGTCTGCAAATGTGAGTTATGTCTGCAAATGTGAAGAGACAAGCCAAGACCCGCATGTGATTAAGCACTTTCTGAGGGACTTAACCTAATTTAAAGTGATCTGAATTCATTGACATAACTAGATTTTATGTATGAAATCGGAATCTCAGACGTGTCGGAATTTCATACAAAAAAAATTATGGAAGATTGATGCTCAGGCACAATTTATATATTGCGTTACCTTGACACAAGCAACATTCAAGTGTAGATTTGAACAGCTAAACCTAGATAAACATAACACTTGTTTTTAATGTTTTCTTTCTTGTGAATATAAAGAAAACAATAATTAAAATTGATAATATTTCTCATAGAAACATTGGTACAGACAATAAGAATTCGACAAGTCTTCATATCAGTAACAATAACATTCTTAAAAATATTGAAGTTAATTGCAACAGCAATTAATTACTGTGACTAATGGGTATGATTAATAGTCAATAAATAACAAATGAATTATGCTATACAGTATTACAGCACATTTCCCAGTGTATTCAGGTTTCGTATCATGCTAGATTATTTTATACTTTCACTTAGTTCCCCATACTTCCAAAACATGATACTGTTAGTGTGTGTGCCAATACATGAATTAAAGACTAAACAGTGTTCTTTTTAATGAGTCTTTAATGAGACTTTATTACTCTTAAGCCTCCCATCTATTTGGAAGAAGAGCTTACCATTACACATGCACCTGTTCTGAATGCAAAGGACGTCTCGGTTCCTGTGTTGACAACAGCTATTAATCAAGACTAATGTAGTGTTATTGTACACCCCCGACACATACATCATTACATACAGCATTTGGGGGAAACCACACTATCTACCATCTAATCTCACAATGGACAGCTGACGTCGGCGCAGACCAAACTAAGAGCGTTCCCAACCGTCGAACGGAGCACGGCGGCGTGGAAGAAAGCAGATAGAGATCTAAAGAGCACCAGTGTGTTTCTATACAGGAGCTATGGCGTCATGGAGGAGGTGTGTGTGTGTGTGTGTGGGTGTGTGTGTGAGGGGGTGTTGCAACAGATGGCTCAAGATGTTTTTGTGTGGGCAGGGCGGAGCTGATTGGCTGAGCTGCTGAATGTGTGCTGTGCCTTTGGAAGTTCAAGAGGAGACATAGACCTACTGAGTGACAGGTTAGCAGTGGGACCTCACACACACACACACACACACACACACACACACACACACACACACACACAGTATATGAGAGTGAGGGAGGTGTCTCGCTGCGCGTGTGAGGTATATTCCTTGTGTGTGTGTGTGTGTGTGTGTACTGTACGCACATGGACACATGCAGTGGACATAGCATATGATTGTGTGTGTACTGTAAACACATGCACTCGTTGTGCAGAAAGCCTGAGCTTGTGTGTGTGTGGTGCACATAGCTGTAAGCTTTTAAGTGTGTGTGTGAAAACAAAGCACCTGCTACCTTCCTCCAAGAGGCACCTGTCACCAGTTGTCTCACTGCAGCCTCCCCCCAAACCTACACACGCACGTGCACGCACACACGCACACACGCAGACGCTAACAGACGACCTAAACCCGCGACACGTTGAACTAACTCAGCGGCTCTCTCAAGCCAAAGTGGCACAAAGACAGAGAACATGTCAAATGTGCACATGCAGTATATGACCCAAGTACCATAATTATCATATCATAATGTTCTGCAAGCTTAAAACAAATCGGCAGTCATAGTCAATACAGTATCTTCTATTTCAATGTAATATTCTGTCGTCCTCAATGTGTCGTTAAATTATGACTTTAATAGGCACAAAAAGCTGTCATTGTTAGCTTGAACTGAAACAGAGCACACTGGGTTCTCTATATTAGAAAACAACTTTTAATCCTGGAATATTAGGAGGAGTGCTACTGACTTGGTTTACGTGTTTCGTGGCATTTGGGAATTATCTGCCAAATTATTCAGGATAAACCTCTGGCAACAAAGGTGTGTGTGTGGTGGGGTGTTTACAACGTGCTGGGGGGTAGGTTTTATGAGTAGTAACTTGAACACTGTATATCTACAGGCAAAGTTCAACTAGCCCTACTACAAACACCAGCCTCTCTCCTGAGCTTTAGACAATCCCCAGCTTCCTCGCTCGCCTGTCTCTGCTCTACGCCTGCCTTCACGTGTCTCGCCGCTCACGCTGACTCCATATTACACTTCACTCTTCGATCTGTTGGCTCCGCCTCCGCCTGAGGTTCACTGTTAGATGCACACCTACCGTTGCATGCCCAGAGCTCACGGTCCTGTTCGCTCTCTCTCTCTCTCTCTACCTCTCTCTCTCTCTCTCTCTCTCTCTCTCTCTGTGCGTGCATGCAAAGAGAGAGAGAGCGCGAGAGAGAGAGAGAGAGAGAGAGGGGGGGGGGCTTCTGTTAACCTAAGGGTCAAGCCCTGTGTGATACAGAACAAGGCCTACATGCCTTCCACACAGACAAGCTGCCGACACAGCAACCCGACTCCCCGCCTAGATTAGACCTAATCAAGCATGACCCTGGCCTGGACAATAGCCCACCGGCACGCACACACACACACACACACGTGTGGCTCGGCTCGGGGTCAGGAAAGAGTGACTATTATGTATGTACGGTAAGTGAACCCAATAGTATACATAAAATGTTTAATTTAAATAAATATCATTAGAATTTTGGGTTTACTTTGTTGTGTGATATGGGATATTTACAAAGAAATAATATTATTTTGGGTTAGATTTAGAATTTAGAATTATTGATTAGTAGGATATGTATCCCCTGAAAACTGTATATTAAACAGCAAAGCACATTGAACTTGAAAATTATTTTTTTTTACGAGTTAATGACTTAAAAATGTAAGTAACGAGAGTTCATTGGCAGTTACACATTTTATTTTATTTATTGATTCATTTTTATTTTGACATTGTCATTATGCAGCCTTGGATACCGTAGTTACGTTTGTATCATCTATCCATAGACGTGTGCGTATACGTCTAGTACCAGTGATATCACATGGTTGCCATAGCTCCAGATGGCCAACGCTCTGTCTAGTCAGGGCCTCGGTCACCAACGTCTGCTCCGTCTTTCACTTCATAGAAACAGGCCCTTTGTAGTCTGCGATGGAAACCGTATTCTGCCTTTGTAGTCGGGGAGAGCGGAACCTTAGTTTGCCAGCCGCAGCGTTAGTGGGGACAAGTGATTTACGACACGGCAGGAGTGGGTTATTTCCCCATTTATATCTGTACCGCGGGTCTGGATGTTGTTATGACGCACGCACACACACACACACACACACACACGTGAATTCTGTCAGAGGGAGAGTTAGGTTGGGGGGTCCAGGATTATCAGGTGGGGGGTGGGGGGTCAGGATTAGAGGTTGGTGGTAATACTAGCCCAGCCTGCCCAGGTGCTGCGGTAAGTGGAGGTTAGAAACCCCGCCTCCCTCTCCCTCAATGTATGAGGTGGATGGGTTGAACATGTGTGTGTGACTTTGACTTTTATGAGTCATTATGCTTCGTGGTCAACCGCTTTCTAGTTGGATTTTAGAGTAAGCAGCGTGACCTCTGACCTTAATCCATCTGACGGTGCCACCACCACATTTCTGCACCAACTGTATCCCCCTTATCGTCCCGTCCTTCTCAATATTTGGTACATTTGAACTCTGAAAGCCCTTAATCAGACATTTGAGCCAGTAAGAAGAAATCATTTTATTTGGTCCTTACTATAGTACGATAATACGATACGATTACGATAGTATCTTAATTGTTAAATTCATATTATACAGTATTATGTCTTTAGTGCTTTTTTGAGTCGAGAGTCACCATGTCGATTAGCCAGTAGAAAACTATACACATTTCTGCTTCAGAAAAAAGTTTTTTCTTAAAAGTGCGTATTAGTCAATAAATATGATGCTACAGTAACTATTTTAAACATGTACATTATGTTGCCAAACATGTCTGGCCCTAAACACGGGTGGTCTCTTCATCATCACGCGGTAATGACGTCTGAGACGGTGGGAGGTTCTCACACTGCAGGTAGAAGAAGACTACTTGGACCTACACACACGCACGCGCACACACATGCACGCCCACACACACACACACACACACACACTCACACACACACGCCCACACAGACACACACAGATGCACACACACACACACACACACACACACGCAGAAGCAGAAACTGTTAACCATTTATTTTTTACAGTTAATGTTCTACTGTTTTTAAATCAGCCAAACTTTCCTAACTGAAATTTGATTTGTGAGATTACATTTGCTAACCCCAAACCAAAAGCGACAACTTCAAAGGAAAAATACAAAACCAACCTGCACGACTACTTCTTGGGAGATATCCACAGATGAACTGTTATGCCCCTCAATTGCCACAGGGGGGCGAAGAAGGCTTGGCCCAAACACCGTAGCCAGGTTCAACAGAGACATCTTGTTCACCTCTTGTCTTTCTGAAACCCTGGAGAAGAGATAATTGGGCTACATGTAGAAATGTTTTCATAGACCTGCTGACCTACTGAGCTTAGAATATTTAAAGTGCTATATTTTCATGACATTTAATTGGTTGTAGGCAGACCGTTTAAGGTGATGCAAGAGGTAGAGCAACGTGTAACGATTGATGTCGGCGCAGCGCTGGAGGAGAGACAGCAAGGAGACCTGCCTGGACTCACTATCTTGGATGTCTACGGGAGAGCACACACACATGCATCTTCACAACGGTGTGTGTGTGTGTGTGTGTGTGTGGGGGGGGGGCAGTAGTAGCTAATTCATTCTGAGCCCCTTGAAGAACTGTTCAGAATGTTTACTGCACCGGAAATGGTCATAACAGGGTTAGCATCTTTAGATTATGCCCTACATAGTAGAGCCACTTTAATGAGGATCCTGTCTTTTCCTCATATATACAGTTACAAGAAAAAGTATGTGAACCCCTTGGGATTACTTGGAGGTTTGCATGAATTGGTCATAAAATGTGCTCTGAACTTTATCTAAGTCACAACAATAGAAAAACACAGTCTGCTGAAAA
>JAODOY010075526.1:0-38627 GCA_025399855.1 Forbesichthys papilliferus
CACTAGCTACTCTAGCTAGTCTTAGGTTCTTCATGTTGAAGGGCCACTAGCTACTCTAGCTAGTCTTAGGTTCTTCATGTTGAAGGGCCACTAGCTACTCTAGCTAGTCTTAGCTTCTTCATGTTGAAGGGCCACTAGCTACTCTAGCTAGTCTTAGGTTCTTCATGTTGAAGGGTCACTAGCTACTCTAGCTAGTCTTAGATTCTTCATGTTGAAGGGCCACTAGCTACTCTAGCTAGTCTTAGCTTCTTCATGTTGAAGGGTCACTGGCTACTCTAGCTAGTCTTAGCTTCTTCATGTTGAAGGGTCACTGGCAACTGTAGCTAGCCTTTGTGAATATTTTTACTTTTACTCCGCTACATTCGGCTATATTAAAGTCATTACTCGCTACATCAATCCGACCATTGCCAACAATGCCAATGATCTCGCAACTGTTTTTCCGGTTTTCGAAGTAGATCTGGGGCTGACTGTCGCCGCTCAAAAGAGCATGTCACAGCTAGTGTCAAGCAATGTAACCATAGAAACTCACTTGTGCGGCAAAACACGTTCGCCTGTATGCCACACACACCCACACACATGCTACTAACTTCCTAGGACAGTGGAGAGGGAGAGTTGACACAAGAGCCGTGGACTGTGATTAATTAGAGCAGCTAGTCACGTTTTAGAAATAAAGTCACAGAGCGTCTCAAAAGTGGCAAAAAAATTAAGCGATAAAGTTGAAGCAACACTTCATCAACCTTATGGGTTGCCATGTTGGCAACACTGCGTTTGTATTAATGTCTATAGGTGCAAACACTAAATAAGAGTAGGACAGCATTACTATTTTGGACATTTAGATTCACACTCTGCTTAGTTAAAAAAGTGCATCATGAACAAGTTACTCGGTACTTGTGGTGGAAGTGCAAGCATTGACTAGAGTGACCGCGATCAACTCCAGAGGCACACGTTCCGCACACGCGTATAGTGGAATCCCGGTGGAAGCCATGCTGATTGGTCCGCCAGCAGGGTGGCTGTGCAAACGCTAATATGAACACGGTTTCCAGACTATTATCTCAGCCAAACCAATGTAGATGAGAGCAATAATCGGGTGGAGCTAGGCTATGTAAATGCAGGTTCTGCAAGACTACTAGCTAGAGCATGTGACACAGACATACCAATACATGTCACTGACTTTGCTGATGTGGTGAGTTGCTGTGAATAGTTCTACTACATTTTCACTTTATGAGTAACTGTGAGTTATGATTCATACATTTGCAATAGCTCTTCTAAACTTTCGACAGACTTGTTTAAACTTCACCAGAGGGCTTGGTATTGAAAGTGACTAACATCACACTTCTAACATTAGCAGGTGGTTTTAAACATATTTTAAAATAATTTCTTAATCAAGACCAGTGAATGGTAATTATGTGTAATGAAGCAATTTCAAGCTTTTAAGATAAATTGTTAATTTTGCTTTAATACGTAAAGATAATTTGTTTTCTAGTTTCTTTTCATATTATACATTTATTACACATGTACAGTAATATTTACATTAGTTATCTATATTTAACCTATTCATAAATATGTGTAGGAAATTATCCAAATCCAAAACTATTTAATGCATTTTTTCAGTAATCTATTGTGCTCTAATCTAATAACACATTGTGCAGTAATGTATTAATCAGTATTTGCAACTGCTTATACAGAGTTTTGTATTTGTGCTTGTTTTCTCCACCATTTTGTTTTATTAAAGGAAACTTCTAGGAATAACTAGTCCCTCTAGTTTTCCATAGCTGAATCTAGACCATAGGTAAGGGCTGGCCCATGTTGACCTCTCACGTTGTCAGTTACAGAGGAGGCTGCGCAGCCCTGTTTTCAAAGAGATGCAGCCTTTGTGGCACAACCTGGTTTTAATGTATGTAGATATATTCCTTACCGAGGAACAGCTTTCTTGGTAATTGCTATATCAATCTGCACACTCCTATCCTCGCAATCTCATTTCTGTCTCTCGTTTTTTTTTCACTCTCGCTCCTCGATAACACAGAGACACACACACACGCACGCTCTCATTGTCATCACATCACATTGTCTTTCACCCTCTCTGTCCGTTCTTTCACTTTTTCCTATTCTAGCTCCCTGACTCAGATGGGCCTGCTTTTGAAACGCGTGGGCGCTCAACGCACCATTTCCTCCCTCCACTCACATCAGAACAACTGACAGAAGAGAGGAAGGGATATGTCTCACTGTGTGTCTCCAGGCGGCTGCAGACATGGAAGGCGCCTGGGGGCCTCGTAGACGCAAGTGCGCTCGCCGGCGTTTATCACGAGCGACACAAAATGGCTCCCTACCCCCGTCGCCATCGACCATCGACACAACGCGGCTCCGTCACTGTCACACACACATCAGGCCCAGCGAGAACCATATGGTGTTCAGTTCAAGTGGATCTTTGCATTTCTGCCCCTAAATGTCTCACTAAGCGCACCAGCATCTTAGACCAAAACAAATGCTTCATGGACTACACGCACGCACGCACACACACACACACACACACACACACACACACTAAAATGCATGTGTGTCCGGCCTGGCTATTGTAAACAAAGAACAGAGGAGCTCTAATTTCAACATACACGGAGTGTGATGTCATTCTCTTCTCAGGAAACAATTAACTCCATGATATCTTTAGAAAAGAGTTGTTTGCTCCTACATTAATGTTTAAATACCGTATAGAATACCTTTATAACTCCACTTCCGCAAGTTGCCCTTAGCCAAGAGGCGCCACCTCTTAATTACAGCATCCGCTGGCCGGTCATTACAACACTGTCTCATTCTCCATGGACAGATGCACCTGTCTGGGGTATGAACAGGGTGTGATGGTGTAATGAGACATGACTGGGAAGATAGAGAAACACTGGCGTTGTTTCTCGGCGCAAGCTAATTAGCCGCTACCCGGGGCCACTTCACGATGACGGGGGAATCTATGAGGCGAGGAGGAGGAGGTGCACGAGAGAGAGAGAGAGAGAGAGGGAGGGGCTGGCTGTTGTGTATAGATCCATACATTTGACTGAGGAGCGTAATAAAGCTTCCGCATCTATAGTGATCACCCTTTGCAGGGGCCGGGATCCGTGATCCTCATTCGGCAGCTCTCCAATATTCCCCCGACCCCCTTCCCCGCCCACTCACCCCTACATCCACGCACGGCTCCCTCGGTTATGGATCTGCTCTTGTTAGATCGCCCACTGATCTTCTGACAACACACTTGTGGAGTTTCCAATTCCCGGTTTAAAGTTGAACGAGCTGCCGTCATTGCCACTAGATTTAAGGCTTTCACAGCAAGTGTAGTACTTTGTCGAAAACAATTTGTCCCTGAACTGCCCCACATCTAGGTCTCTAAGTTGTTAAGTTACCTACAGGCCCATCTGTACACATCAATGGATCACACTTTTTTATATGCAGTTGTGGCTCATGGGCGAACACATTATTATGAATAAACAAAACTTACACAGCTCAAAAATGAATTGACAGCATTGTCTTCCAGCAGTATCGTAAGGAATTCATTTTTTAAGGTTGTGCGGCTACCAATTCTGTGCTAGTGAGAATTCTGGAAGTCAAGGTCCTCTCTCCGGGGGTCCTTAGATTCCACCTCGCCCCCTCAGACCTTTACATGAACGCACGCATGCACATGAACATGCCGACAACATGCTCATACATGTTCAAACACAGGGTAGACAGACACCAATATATTGGCTGCTTGCGGCAAACCTGACTATAGGCCTCCGCCACTGTAGCACAAGGCTACTTTGTGAGGTGTTGATGGCCGTTTCAAACACACAGCTTGTGCCCTCCCACGCACACGTTTCTGCACGACAATCCGTGCATGTGGAGCACCCAACCACGTGAGTGTAAGAACATACAGTACGTGCACACACACACACATGCACACAGGCATGGGCACATACACACTCGTTATGGTGGCTAGCGTTCTTGCACAGGGATATATCTGGCAGCTAAACTCCTTGGGGAGTTTGAAACAAAACCCGACCAAAAGATTATAAATGAGCAGTTTTTTTAATGTTTTTTTCTGTTTTCGTGTTGCTAAGCTAAGCTCCTTCCCTTCAAAGTTGGACTGTACAGATGCAAAACAGCTTGACAGAAACCCTGCTGAATTCCCATGCTATTCAGAGTGCACGCTTTCCATGGTCCCAAAACACACATTGTGCGCATTGTTTCAAAATACCGAACACAATCACTGCTACTGGTTTACTCATCTGGATGAGATTGATTTACCTGTGTTGACACCATAACTATCCTTAATACACGCCCCTGACATTGTATTGGTATATGAGCTGCATTTATTATCATTTTTAATTTGAAATGTTTATCTATAGTAGGAATAGAAGCATGAAGGAGTAAAGAAGGTACTCAGTAGCTTGGAGGCGAGATAACTAAATATAGATTTATTTGTGTCGGTAGATAAAAAATAAAAAAAGCTAGTGGTGTTCAGACTCAGGCAATGCAGGCAGCGAAACTTAATTTTTAGTGCTGCATTTTAAAATGTGAAATCAGACATGCACAGCTCTTACTCCTGTTTGCTAACTAGAAAGCTTTGTCCCTAACTCCATATAGCTCCAGGAAGGGTATTTACTGTTGCACAGATTGCAAGCTGCAAAAACCATGTCACTTTTCTTTTTCATTATAAAGTCAGACATTTTTTGACATCTGTTCACCTGTATAGCTGTACAGGCTATTGTTACCTTTTAAGTCGTTTAGAAAATATGGTTTATTTTAAGATTATGTAATCTTCATAGTGCAATATAATTCATACTTATAAGGGTTTGTAATACTGTTAGAATTACATATTATCAAAATATATTATAACATGGTTAAACCTTTAGGGTAAATGTTTTGCAAAAATATTCAATAATAAGGTTTGGTATTAAATCCATACTGCACAGAACCACCTCACAAAGTATCTGTATAACTATACACTATGACAAAAGCGTCTAATAAATAAAAATGTATGTGATATTAAAGTGATATAAAACTTTTCCTATTCCACGCTGTACTATGTTGAACCGAAGTACAATATTACTTTAATATATACAATATAACAAATGGTGACAGTAATCGCTGACTTAGGGATTCCAGTCACATATACTATACTGCACGTCATTTACTCAGTTATGCAGGTGTAGGACATGGTGTCATGGTCATGTCACATGGTCAGTGTCATGGTGACAGTCCAATTTAAGTCTTCTTTATGTAGATAATGGGTTGTTTATACGACATGATACTGTAGATCAATATTTCCTTTAGCCCACATCTGCTTACCACCCATTTGGGTCTGCAGGATGTTTTCATCAGGTTATGCAATCAGTGGTCATACATTTTCCCAGCTAGGGTTTACCATCATGGACTCATATCTTCTAATCACATTTGTTGTTCTGGATAATCATTTAGCAAAGAGCTGGATAATGCCCTCATCTTGTTAGTTCCACATCTCTTGCCTTTATCCCCTTTCCGGTCTTTTAGATCATGTAATGGCGTCTATTATAGTGTCCATAATGTGGGAGTCACGCAGCCGTCGCATTGTGTGCACTGTAGCTGTTCTGTGTCACTCACAGCCTCTGTGTGGCATGGCGCGTCCTAGCAAACGGGGCTTGGCGCGGGATGTGAGCTGCCGCGGATCTGGCCGAGCCTTATTTCCGCAATGTGGGGGTGAAAAAAGCCTCCCTTTGCCTGCCAAGGCTTCCACCCCCCAAACTGCTTGTTGTAGTTCCATTTGGAGGTTAAACCCAGGCGAGTGTTTACTCTCCCCAGTCCCTCTCAGGGAATTCAGGAAATTAAACGAAAACCCAAACATACAGGAGCAATTTGTACTCCGTTCTCTAATTCGCCTCTACGGGAAGGTTAGCAGGGCCAAATTGTTCATCCACCACTGTCCCTCGTCTGATTCTCAATACAGTGTCATGCAAGTGAGACCAGGAACATTGTGTAAAATGTAACGCCGGCTCCGTGTCTTAGTTGCCGTGGGTAGCATCACTCCTACGTAACAATAGCTCACCGGGGTGTCTCGTGCGACTCAGTTCTGCGGCGCAAACGAATATGCATATTACCATGGTTCATTCTGCACTGGTATACATTATCAGGTGTTCTCCTCTTGTCAGGTAAAAGTCTGAGTGATATGTCATTATTGAATAAGCAAACCAAAGTGAAGCACATTAAAATACATCAAATGGGGCGTTCGCCCTTCACAGCAGAGTATTTATCAATAGTTTTGCTATCTTAATTTCCTTGCCCACATCTTAATTTGTGCCCAACACATAGTTTGATTATGCCAAATGAGAATGAGCATATAACACAGTTATGGCGTTATGGGATCATTTGTCAGGCACTGTCCACGCTCTCTCTCTCTCTCTCTCTCTCTCTCTCTCTCTCTCTCTCTCTCTCTCTCCCCCTCTCTATGTGTGAATAGAGAATGGATGTGTGGAACTGCGGCAGGAACCAGAACACAGGGTTACATCATACAGTACGGTGTATGTGGTTCTATTAATATTCCTGAGCTGCGAGGCTAAGACATTGTGCCATGTTAAAAGTGCTCTGTAACAGTCGGTCTAGTGCAGGGGTGGGCAATCCTTGTCGTGGAGGGCCGGTGTCCTGCATGTTTTAGATGTCTCCCTGCTCCAACACACCTGATTCAAATGAATGGGTCTAGTGTAACCTTTAAAGGCAGGATTAGTCATTCTCAAGAACGCTTGCTAACTTTGAGCTACAATCAAAACATTATCCTTCCGTGGCCCTCTGCGGCACCGCTCCACACATCGAAACGCATTGTGAAGCAAAGCGTAGTACTACGGCTTTGTTGAAGTGAGAGGTGTTCGCCAATTTGTTTATGTTGCTATTTACGGAGCTAGGGCTGTGTAGAAGTATCAAATTATGTTTTCAACGTGCACAGAGATCGCTAAGCCAGCGAAATGCGAGGAGATATTGGTTGAATTTGACAAAAATTGTATTATCTTACAATTAGCTTTCAATAGCTGACTATACCTTTAACAGCTGCCAGGAATAAGGAACACATGGCTGGCAATTGGCCTTAAATGATAACTCTTCTAGTGTCATGTTCCTACAGTACAGATGTCATATGCCTCCACTGTGCACCAACATGTAGCCTATACACACCTGCACAACAAGAAACACAGCTCAACACAGATTAAAAAACTAGCTAAACTAAAAAAACTGAAAACATGTTTCTGCCCCATAACACAATGGGAGAGTTGGGGGTCATCGCTTAGTGAGACAAGACGTGGCAAGGAACCTAATGAAATGAGAATTCAATTCATATTCAAATCAATACGATTTGCATGCATGGTTTTTAATTATGGAAGCTATCCATAATGTGTTTTCAAGAAAAAAAACATTACAGATATTAGGATATTCTCGGTCATGTTTTGAGCCAGGAATTGAAAGTGTTTTCAGTTACAATAGCCTATACAGTGCAGTTTCTGTAGAAGAAAATACATGTTTAAATCCTAGTTTGCTGTTCTTGCTGGTATTTTGTATATTTTCAATTCTCATAAAAGCATGAGTAGGAAGATGGCATGGCAAACCTTCTATTCTTGAGCATTGCATGTTCCCAAAGCTATAGCAGAATAAGTCACTGACTTTGAATTAGCTTACACCATTCAAATGGACAATGTGAATATATTAATATAAATTATGTTGATAATGTTTATAAACCCCACAGAAAGGAAATCATCTCTGAGAGTTAGACCACTGCACATTGCTAATGCAACAGCTTAAGACGGTCTGCTGAATACACAAGCCATGGAGACATTTGTTTGCATTCACAGTTCTGTCCACACAGTCTTTGAAATCAGTTTTACATCTTTCCTTATTATTCTAGAATTTGTTTACCCATGACTTCTTGTACATGCATCGCCAAACATGGAAGAAAATTGTGAATCATACTAGATCACAACAGACATTGCCAACATACAGAGTGCAGATGTCACTCTGTAATCTTGAGCTTGAAACCTTTTCAACACCTCATAATCAGACATATTTAGAGCCACACACTATACTATTTCTGATTCCATATTCATTGTTCATTAATGTTATTACAGCAGACTAGCAGAGCTGATGCCATACTGCACAAATAAAATAAAACAATAATAAAATAAATAAATGGAGACGTTCCATCTGAACGGCAACCTATTCTCCATTTACATACTGTAGGTGTTTCCACCAACATGCTAGCCCCTTGGGAGTTTCTGCGACTGAGTCTTAATCTTCACACAGAGACCGGTCCGACACACCACAGCAGCTACTGTAGCATACGAGAGGGTCTGCAAAGCTCCCACTGAATAATTAATGAAGACCTTATTTTGCTTCCACTCGGTTTTCCATTTGGCCCCCACGGAGGGAAGAGAGGCAGAAGAAACATAAATCTGACTGGTAATTGTGTGTTTATACCCCTGTAATTTCTAATTATTTCCACTTTTTCTTTGCGGTTGCGGTAAACAGCATGGTAATGAATGAGGATTAGCCGGCGAGCTATGATGGTAATAATTACCCCCCACCACCACCCGTGAGGCGTATTTCTCCCAGTAATGGTGCCACTGTAGTCCCTTGTTGCCTCAGAGGTGATGAAGGATGCAGCTGGCATTGCGGAAGCAGGGAGGCAGCTTGCCTCCGTGGTCCTCGCGGAATTCAGTCAGTTTTTTAGAGTTGTTTTTTTTTTTTTTTGGAAGTTTGTTTGCTGCAGGGGTCCTTAGTCTCTGGCTATGGGGGATTCACTGCCTTGTGGCCCCCACAATTGTTCCCCCTCCCTCCCCCACTCCTCATGGAGCCCTGCATATGTAAGCACCTCCTCACCCCAGGCAGGGGCATGGGCGGGCACTAGGGCCTCGACAGCTGCCGCATCCCACGACGATGCCCCGCTTGCAGATGGAGCCAGCAACACACACACACACACACACGTAAAGATACGCAAAATGCACACACACCCACGTGCACGCACGCATGCACACACACATGCATACACCCCACACACACACACACACACACGCACGTAAAGATACGTACGCATGCACACACACGCACACACACACATGCATCCCCCCCCCCCCCACACACACACACACAAACACACACACTCACCCCCGAGCGCACGTGGGTACACACACACACACACACTTGGGGGAGTCTTAATATTGCACTCATTAGAGCAGCAGAAGGCACACACAGGAGTCACTGGACAGACACAGAGGCTTCCCAACAAAGGGCCACCAGCATATTTGTGTTGACAAAGCATAAATATATGGATCTGACCTTCACAGAGTCAAACGTACACAAACATTCTGCAGAAGTAATAGTGGACAAGCATTGGCATATTTGTGCATCCCGCTAGACATACAGTGTTTACGCCGGGTGCCCACGAAATGCGTCAAATATTGCGATTGCGATTTGCGATTGCGATATAGTAGCAGCTCTCCTAAATCTGTTTCCTTTGATATCAAAGCCTAAACATGCTCTGTACTATAGTACTAAATACTGTATGTAGTAACCTGACATGTCACATGGATTTATAGACACAAGTCCATATGGGAAACCATCCATCAAAATATCATGAGTAATAGGCCTACAGAAATATGTAGGCTAATGGAATTAAATAAAGTCTCAAAATGATATAACTTACATTTATGCCAAATACAAAACCTAAGACTTTTCTACCATCAAAATGTTATATATATACTGTATATATGCTACTAAATTGGGACTTAGGAACAATTGAATATTCCCCTATATGACACAAATAACAAATGCTACAAACCGTGTTTTGGCTTTACCAGAGACATAATGCCTTTATGTGGGAATACAATTTATTTTTAAAATGTTTCTGTTTTCTAAACCTCGCCCCTTTCGAATTTTGGATCGCTTAAGTAAAACAGGTATTTGATTAAGGCTGTGTTTAAAGTGAACACAGCCAGTTGAACCCAGGCTATTATGTTTAGTTATTTTTTGCATGGTGCCACTGACATAGCGATCTTAACTTTGCTGGGTCATTCGGGAAATCTACATATTCTCAGGATGGGAAGTCCAACCGTGTTTTACACAGTAGCCTACCTTTCTGTGACGGAGTTGACTGTCTATCTGCCCGAACACGTAAGTCTTAACTGAGCCGTTAGGGAGACAAAAATAGACAGGCCACGAGCTGGCTTCATTCAATGCAAAGTAAATAAAGAGCTTTACCATACTAGCTATATTATATCATAGGTTTTTATAACATGTTGCGGTTCTCAAGGCAGGGCGGCCTAAATTGACCGGATACCTATATCTCAATATCTGTCATCTTCTTTATGGGTGTTGCGCTTGCATGCAACAACACGGTTGTGATGCATGCAGTGCGTGAAAATTATTTAGAAATAATCGCTGGCTTTTGCGGTTACATAATCGCACAACCCAACATCACGGTTCTTATTGCGATATGGTTAATCGTGCAGTCCTGCTTGTAAAGCAACATGTCGGGTGGCCCAGTGGATAGCACTTTGGCCTCACAGCAAGATGGTCCAGGGTTCGATTCCTGGTCGTCCCGGCCTTTCTGTGTGGAGTTTGCATGTTCTCCCTGTGTCTGTGTAGGGTTCCTTGTGGTGCTCTGGTCATTAAGTACATCATAAATAAATGCCCGGTCGTTCAGCAATGGCTACCAAGTGGCGAGACTTGCCTATAAGGATTTTTGGTAATACATAAGTCAATGTGTATTACTGTATGCTTACTGTGGCTGTCAGTCACTACCAACGATAAAAAATAAATGAAAACATACATATCCTGCCATATTTAGTTTTCTGCTTGGATATTCCACAGTGAAGGCAGCTAGCAGGTCCTGTCCTTATCAGCGCTGTCACTCACTGACACTGTAGCCCCAGCTAAACTGTGGAGCCCACAGTCACAGACGTCTGGAGATGTCTCCAACAGCCAGGGGAGATTTATACGTCTTTAACAAGATCTTATAGGTAATGGAGGCCCACAAAACCAGGGTTAGAGGCCAGTTAATAGTCTCTTCTCCCCCTTTAGCAGTGTTGCCTCCTCTCTGGATCATCCTCCCTCCCCTCCCCCAACCTCCGGAGCTCCCAGGACACTCCTGCATAAGGACTGCACAAAGTAGCCATTTTAACGTCTTGTAAAAAGCAGTAGTGAGTAGTCATCGCTGGTATAACTCACCTATTGTGGATTTTAAAATAGGCAAAGTGCTATGGACTATTATACTGTATATCCTTTTGACAGAATAACTGCTCAGGTGGTGCAAGTGTCTTAAAGAAACTGTTTTTTATTATTTTCCAAAGCTTTACCTTCTTCCCTGTTTCTTTGTTAGCAGCTGTTATACCTGTATTTAAACTGACAGATTCAACAGATTCAAACGACACACTGTGAAAATAGAAAAGAACAGATAAATAACTGAGATCCTTAAAAACATTTTTTTTCTGCAGAAGCTGTGCAGTAGGCCTATACATAAGAACAGATGTGCCCACTCAGAGATTCAAGCAAATGCCCAAGAGGCTATCGACATTTTAATTTCACTTTAATTAATACTTTACACTTCTGGGAATCAACCACAGCAGGTTTTTGCTGGCTGGCACCTCCACAGCCACACATTTTATAATACACCAAGCCTCCCACCGCAGCATGGTTCATTTTCTTTCTTTCTTCATAAGCTCATATTTTACACAGTGTGAATGTCACATTTGAAAAGAGTATCTTAGGCTATTATTTGTGATGCATCTCACAGACTTGTCAATATCCTAGGCAAAATATATTGTTCACTCTATTTCCATTGAAATGTGTATAGTAAACTAGATGGGCGTTTACATGGTTTTCAGTAGCTACTTATTCCCCAAGGTTAATCAGATATATACTTTTTGCTCTCAGCTTTACAGAGGCAGTAGCCATATCTTTCACATTCCAAAGTAGACAGACTCTGACATCTCTATCATTCCCAAGAGACCCACTCACCACATCGAGGACTTGAGGGAATTTTCTTGTATTTTTCCGTAAGGCCCCATTATCTTCTTTATTTATTGGACTCCTGATACAGTGGAACAGACTTGACTTTCAGAAAAATCGATTCCACATATCGCTCAAAATCATCAAATGAGATTAGTGGCGGGAGACAGCAGGTGTCCCTTTGCTGATGACCGGACTCTAATGTCGTCTTTCTCTCACGCAACCACACATTCTGAGTTAATTTCTTATTGGAGCCTCTTGGAGATCTCGGGATGCTACTGTAGCTTTTGTACTCTGTGAGTTTGACAGAGCATTTTGACTGTATACTGTACAATATGTTCCTAACCTTAAAGTACATATACTGACACTTACTCTCAAGGGTACTGTAGCTTCCACTGGGAGATCTGGCGAAGTTAATGCATCTATTGTGCTGTATGGGAGTTTGGCAGAGCATTTTGACTGTATATGTGACACAGGGGAACCCTCAGGGTCATCAAGGTATTCAGTTATTGATTTATAAACTAAGCAATAACATATTTTTAATTCTGAGTAGACAGTGAAACTTTAAGCATCAGACTGTTCTCTGACTCAGTGTTTTTTAAAGTTACATTCCATGAAAGCAAATGGTGGGGGTGGGGGGGTGGATATGAACCTGTTGTATTGTGATTGTTGCTAGGTAGAATAGTCGGAACTCCCTGTTGCATTGGCGCAGGCCTTTCAATTAGCAAATTGATGACCTGATGCGAGTAGCTTCCATGTTCATGTGAATGGGGGCATACATTCATTAGCCAATACTATTTTGATATGGGATGGAAGATGTTCTGTGAAGATTTCAACATCATTTGAGTAATTCTGAATACCCCAGCTTGAGAATCATGCTGCTGTGTTGTGAGTGATTGTGACTAGCAAGGGCTGGGCTTACCGCCAAACAATTTGTAGGCTACTGGTAGCTTACCTACAGTAGGAAGCAATAATACAGTACTACAGAGAATCAAGATCAATGAAACTGAATATAGAGGACTAAATATTTGGTGTGAAATAGTTATCACGTGTAGAGGACCTGAAGGTGATTTATTTTCGAGAATGCATTTTGCAATGCAACTAATTTGAAAAAGGACCAACACCAGTAGTAAAGGCTAGTACAAGTACATAGTTGTAGTATTGCTGGGATGATTATACTCGGATACTTGAAGATAATTGTTTTGGTCAGTAGTCTACCCAGTCTATGGACTATTAAACGAAAGCAGCAGATAAGACCTGCACTTATCATATACTTTGGCTGCATGCTGCGTGAGAATGAAGGCATTTGGACTGAGATCTGATCAATCAGTATACTGCTACTGTACCATGGGACACAATGAGAAAGTGAGACATAACAGAAAGCTTCTCAAATGAAATATTTCTATTTAAAGTTGCAAAGCTATCTTAAATATTTCATTTTAAATGATCTTAGCAGACGTTTACTATACATACTAAATACTATATACTATTTTTATATTCTTTTTCATTTTCAATGTTGTTTCAGAATCAGTTTGTTAAATGGTATTGAGGTGAAAACCCACTCGTTCTGTGAACAAGTATATTTCCCTCCAGTGTAAAGGGAAATAGAAGTTGCATCAGCACATTCACAGGGGCTTATGTTGTGCTGTTTGGTTTGAAAGAGCAATTACAATACAAATAGCAATTCAAAGTTCACATTTTATCATATAAAAATTGGGATACCATAAACAGCCAAAAACTCAAGTGACCTTCTCAGTGTGTATTTATTAATCTCATCTAATCAAACGATGAAGTGGATAAGGGGTGGAAATATTAGAAGCGGCGTTTCAAATCACATTTCTATTTGGCATGCTTGAATGGAAAAGACAACATTCCCACGCCATCACCCAGATGGGATGAGGTAATCTTTGGACGCCTGCCGTTTTCTATCCTGATCCAAGGGGCCGACCGTCTCTAGCCTTGTGATACCATCCTGACCTCGCAAGCTACGTTTCACTTCACCCCCAGTGTCAGTCTGGAACCCCTTAATACAAAAGCATTTGTCATAAAAGCGGTGCTAATTTATTTCAATCATGCCGCCTGGCATACGACCGGACCTTTTGCTCACACAATCATTAAGTGCCGGTGTCAGCGGAAGCGACACCGTACGCTGTTGCCATCATTTAGTGGAAAAATACTTAACCCGGTCACTGATTGGCCCGATTAGTACAGCGCATGGTTGAAACAAGCATTTGCATTGAGCGGTTCCAGAATGATCCTTGTGGCGAAGTGAAATTGGAGCTGGCGAGGTCAGGATGGTCCGACGAGGTTAAATTGTCCCTGCCATTATTGGCCCACCCCTACTACCCCCATTTCCACCACACAACACTCTGTGGTCCCTGCAAGCCTATGCTTGTCCATGGGCTACAGAGCCTGCCTGCCATTACCTTAGGGAGGGCAATGAGCCTCATTGGCCTCATTACGCTACTGTTCTCTATGATGTATCACCCTCCATGTTTGCATCTGCTACATTAATAAACATCCTGGCGTCAGCTCATAATTCAACCTATAGTTTTTTTTTAATGCAAGCTTTATCATGCTCCCAGTGCGCCTACGAGGTTAGGGTGTGATCATCATTTCTTCATTGTGGTTTTTATTTGATTGTATTTATTAATAAGCAGTACGCCTTCACGCTTACCTTGTTTCTACGTTTCTGATGCCACATTTTAGTAACAAAGAGTGATAGCTTGTGACCTTCAGTGGCAGCAGGAAGTAGGTCTTCAAAAAAAAGGATAAGTGTGTGTGTGTGTGTGTGTGTGGGGGGGGGGGAGGTGAATGTGGTCTCTGTTTACCATTTTGATGACACTTCTGCGATTGCCAGGGCAACAAAGTATAAATGCAGGCAATTGATGAAGCCACTTTCTTGGCCATCTAACCAGTGCGGGTCCGCGTTGGCAGATACTGTATGTGTGAAGCCAGCGGTAGGAAACAAGAACCAATACACCAGCGTTGAAACTGCAGTGAATTGGGACATCATTTTGACTGCCATCGCTTTTGTAGATAGGGGAACAGATTGAGGTGCACCAAAGTATAAAGGCAAGAAACGCATTGAAATGTCAAATAGAGCCAAGCCAGGGGGAATGAGATGCCATCTGCAAAATAAACGTGCAACAAGGCAGCCGTTCTGTTACTGAGACAAAGCGAAACCATACATGGTAAACATTAGAACAAGGCACACATGCAACAGAAGAACAAGGATGCAGGTGTGCATACAGAGAGCATAGCACTCCAGATAAAACGTATGGACCTAATTAATAGATGATATGGATAAGGGTAAAAGTTGTCTCTTCAGTGAAATTTCCCAGAAGTGCTTGATTGATGTTTTCCCCTTAAATAGAGCTTACACGAGAAGAACTCCATGCTCAAATTTGGCACAATTTAGCCAATGCGACAATAGTGAAGTCATTAATCACGCTGTCCTAATCAAGTTCTCCTTGTCCTCCAGCGGGCAAGACGCTTGACTGGTGCAATGCTTGTTAGGAAATGGGACATTCATTATGACATTAGCAGGTCTGTTCTGCTGTTGTTTCTGCCTGTAGATCCCTGTGCTGTTGTTTCCGCCCGTTGATCTCGTCTGCCACGTTCTCCTAACGCATCTCCAAGCAAACACACGTCCCTTTAGTAGTGCAGCCAGAGGACCCCGATGCCTCCACAGACGCACAGACATGGCGGAGAATATTCATGTTATTTGTCAGACGCTGCCGTAAACATCTAGAGAATTCAGGCGGATTGTTGACAAGACTGTGTCCCTGTTATGCACTTGAGATGGTCGACACCTTTCTTCAGCGTTTGACTGTAATTAACATAATGTAATTCCAGTTTGTTTGTGTTTAAACGCTTTATTATTACAGACTAGTCAAGCCGATCCTCTTCTTGCTTTTTTCTTATTTCTTCTTTTCTTCTTTTTCTTCTGTCTCTACTTTCTTCAGCCTTTTCATAATTTAGCATTTCTGTTTTCTGAAGAAAAGTAAGAATAACACATTTGAACATGAAATCCAACATTTTCATAAAAAAACAAAAAACATAATTTTCACAATGTACTAATATACTAACAGCATGAACCGATCAACAGCACAATGCTTGTGATCTGTTCACATCTCTAGAGCAAGTAGGCCTACATAATGGCATTATTTCTTTAGTGGGCTGCAGAAAGCATCTCCGAACAAGGTGAAGTAGTTGTATTGTATGACCTTGCAGGACACATTCTAAACTTGTTTTTCTTTTTTCCCCCACACCATATGCTCCTTGTTGGAAGAACCAAAGTGATTAGTTGAGTAGTTTTTGCGTAAAGAATTCCTACTGGATATTCCTACAGTAAACTAAATGAGTCACGCACTTATTATATTTTCGCTTTATTTTCTGGCTGAGTGCATTATTTTACTGATTCATTTTATTTCCCCTGTGCTCTCCACTTTCTTCTACTTTTTTCTGTGTGAATTATTGAGGAGTATTTTCCATCCCAATGCTTAATGTGGAACGTGTACTTACATTATTCTCCAAGCATCTCTGCCACATCAGAATCTGCAGGTTCCAATAATATTAAAAATGCAAACACATTTCAAGTCCAAACATTTGAATTCAGAACTACTCAATTTAACAAGTCATATGCTATTACTCTGGCTGTGGGTTGACACATAATCAAGAGATGGAATAACATTACCAGTGCCGCAGTAGATGCAAGAGGACCACTATTCAAATCTTTGATGTAGCCTGCAAAGGTAGAGCCCGGGGCTGATCTATTGATGCCGAATTGAAGGCTTAACTAGTGGACCCAAGCTGCATGTCCCAGCTTAAAAATCTGTAAATGCTACAGTAGTAGTTCTGCACCAACTTGTGATTTATTATATTTGTTTTTAGTTTTCCCCTTATTTTGGTTTAATTAAAGTATTACTAATGTCATTCCAAGCATGTGATAACATAGTTTATGTAATATACTGTAGTAGTAGGGTGTTCATGAAAATTACCCATATTTATTTAGTAGGCTATATAGCCTTCTGGACAGGGAATTGTATTTCTCAATATGTGATAGGTGGCACTGGAAAAAAGTTGCATATTATCTAGATGGAATTTAACATTGAGACGAAAGAACACATATTTTTCAAAGTGTTGTTCCCGCAATTCACTGATTCTCTTCTCTTTTCGTGACCAAAAGGGTAGTTCCACTTCATCCTCTCATCAGTCGATCTAAGTTGTGGGGAGGCGGGTCCACACACATCATGCGTAGTGAGGGTAGAAATGTCACCAGAACCAATACTTCATTATCAAGTCAATTCCAAATTCTGAAAACATGACGGTACTCATTTTTGTAGGTACCGGGGATCCATCCTGTTGTAAAGTGCAGCTGCAGCTCTGCTTAAAATCATCAACGTTTAAAACAGCAAGTAGCCTTTTTTGCGTTCCAGGAGGATGATCAGAGAATAATATTCACAAAAACCAGTAGGCTGTGCAAACGGTGCCTTCAAACTATCCAGCTTTTCAAAGTTTTTACCGACCGTAGATAGTAAACAGCTCCGCTATTGTCATGACATCATATGGTTCGTTTTGATTGGTTAAACATATGTAAAGGCCTGGCAAATGTGAAACAAATTCAACCTTGAAACAAATAAAATGCGGACATGTTGCAGAGAACCCATTTTGGCACATTGTACCCGTGAACTATTTATTTTGGCCATTAGCCTTAGTTAAAACATTTAATAAAAAATCCTTATCCACATTATTATTCCATGATAGTGAATTAGGTAGACAATATTTAAATGTTTAGAGTTTCCCTTAACTGGACGTACATTAAATATTAATACCAACCAGTTTAGGTTAGGTTATACCATTACAACGTGGTAAATGCTCAGCCTTGAAATATTAAACATGCTTCTAGCTTTAAAATTAAGGAATAATTAATAAACACAAATAATGTTGATGTCTTTATTATTTCATCATACACTATTATGTGAATGTAACAGACCTTCAATCTTTTGAGAAAAGTGAAAACAATTATTTCGATAAAGAAAATGTAAGCAAATAAGATCATTTTTATAAACATCTGAAACTCTCATGGCTGATGAATAAATTGGGTCTTCACACATGGAAACATGTTATTTAATTAAATTGCTAAGCACAGTATTTCAGGGCCAGCAAAAAACAACACAAAGATCATCACAAGTGTCTGTAACTGTGTTTTCTGTCCTGGTGCATTTGCCGATTGAAGGTAATTTACACACATCTTTTGGTCATGTTGTCACACAGGAGATGACATGGTCACATGGATTGTGACTAAGCATCATGGTCAGTAAGTTTCACCCATTATCTGTTGAATTTACCTGCATATATAACGCATAACGTTTTAGGCCATTGTGTTTCAGTTAAACTTATCCCTGGTTCCCTGGTCGACTCCTTATATTTATATAGTCCATGAGCAACCATTAACAGCTGCATAGAACTCTGGCAGCTTTTACATTTGGTAACTGGGACCATTAAATGTCTGGGAAATTATCAAAACAACCACTCAGAACCATCTTATTTTATTTGGATAGATCCATCATGGATGTATTTATTCAGATTCACAGTTAGCTACAGTAGGTATAACCAGAACATTATTTATGTATGCCTAAATAATAAAAAATAGTCCTACATTTAGCATAAACCTTGAGAATATATGGTATGGAATAAGGTACCGCTGGTAATACTACATGGAGTAGGTTAGACAAAATGTTAATCAATATATTTGATTAAAACTGAATATTGAAAATGTGCGGATCAACTATTTCTATCTAAATACATTTTTATCTCATTACATTTTTTTATATTAATTTCTGTGTTGGAAACAAACGTTCAACAAGAAAGTACAACACAATAACAGGCCACATCAAAACATATTGTAATTGTGATACAGTACACAATAATATTAACTTGAATATACATTTACATAATATATGTTATGGTTTGTATAAGAAATATCCCAAATAACAACACAGTGGCGGTGGTAGCATGTGAAGTAAAATAGTCACAGGAGGATGGTTTATGAATCACTTCCATCAAACCTGCTCACACAAATGTGCTCTTGCCAATTTATGTAGTGTGATAACACAAGGTCAGGCATTTTATTTATGTTTATATATAGTCAATTCCTATTTAAATGTTTGGCTCTTTTACCCTCTCCGTTTTAAAAGCTTGTCTTTACATATCAGTGTCCAAAAACAGCTGTCCTTTAAGTGATATTTGCAAACAGCAATAATAGATTAACTTGAAATGTAAATGTATGTATGTGTGTATGTATGTATGTATGTATGTGTATAAATACAGTATATATATATATATATATATATATATATATATACTCTATACAGTATATACCCTCTATAGTGTATAATGGGTCTGAAACTAAGAAAACATTTATTGTCTGAGAACACAGTTTTGTGATTTTTGTAATTGTATATGATGACAAACTGCAACAACACTCAAACGGATACCTCGAAACCCTGCAGTTTTTGTCATTGAGCCACCTAATTTTCATCTCTGCTCTTTTCCCACTCCCAGCTATAATACCAATCCGGCATTCAACTTGGAATAACAATTGAGTCGAACCCTCTGGGGATGTTCTCACTTTATTCTTTCATCTTCTTTCCTTCCTTATTGTACGCCTTGGCCCTGATGATAGGTTGTATTGTGGGTTGGAAAAAGCAGGCGACCCATGAGGTGTTGAAGCATGGCGCCAGAGACGGTGTCATTATGACATGGACAGCCAATACATAGAATAATGTTGCTTTAATCATCATCATCATGAGCTGTGTTTGTGGTGCGTTGTGCAGGTCATAGTCAATTATGGAAAGGCAGATGTCCTGCTTTTACCATGCATAGTTCTGCTTACAGAGCACCCCTTATCCCAGGCGGGAAGTGTTAACTATTGTTTATTAACAAATCTGTGAACTGCAATGTAAACCTTGGGCTTTGTTATACTAGGTTCTCACAAAATGGCATATTTCATCTATTGCATGAATGCAATCTTTCTGAATGTTGACAGGGAAAACATTTTGAAATTGCTTTCTCACCACATTGATCAGAATATTGACCAGACTAATACCAAAGGCACACGACTAACATTTAAATGTCTGCACCTATTAACATATCCAGATGTATTTGTTATGCAACAAACTGTTTGGGATCCCATTGTAGACAATGTACTGACTGTTCAAAACAACTGAAGACTAAAATGGGCCTCTAGCAAGCCACAGTATCGGAACCAATTTATTTTTTGTTATAGTTTCTTTACTGAAAAGTGTATGTCACGTCCACAAACTAACTGTTTTTTCATCCCCTACTGGCTATTTTGTTTCACAAAAAGGTTTTAATTGTTAATGTAAAATTGTAGAATCACTTTTAATTCATAATGGCTACAGAAAATAACAAAGTAAGGAAGGTATATATGCAATGGTTGAAGAAAATATCACTATTACTGTAGGCTACCTGTATTGGATTTTGAGTATTCAGTGTTCCATTAGAGGATTTCAGGGATACAAGAAATATAATAAATATAATCTATATTATTCAAATCCAGTCCTGGAAGGCTGATGCCCTGCATGTTTTAGATGTCTCCCTGCACCAACACACCTGAGTCTAATGACTGGGTCGTTAGAAGCCTGATAACGACCCAGTCATTAGAATCAGGTGTGTTGGAACAGGGAGACACCTAAAACATGCAGGTCAGCGGCCCTCCAGGACTGGATTTGAATAGCTCTGATCTACATATTCACCCTCCTGTTGTAAATGGCAAATGGACTGCTTTTATATAGTGCTTTACAGTATTTTGCCTCACATTCACCCATTCATACACCGATGGTGATTTCTGCCATGCAAGGTGCGACCAACCACCGGGAGCAGTTGGGGGGTAGGGAGTTAGGCATCTTGCTCAAGGATGCTTTCAGGTAGCGCAATACCAGGGTTTGAACCCACAACCTTTCAGCTGGGAGCCAAACATCCAGACCACTCGACCATCTTGTCCATCGTGTCCTGCGGTAATTACTGTATGACCCACAATCATTTTCATACTTACATGAATGATATAAAATACCAATCTAAATACATGGCCTCTTATGTAGCTTCCTGAAATTACCGCTAAAATGGAAATGTGGGAAATATAAATGTTCCAGTTCTTGTCTTAACAATATGACCCCCTATTACTTTATTTTATCTCTATCTCAAAGTGTCACAAACTCATCACATATTTCCTCATACTAAATACTGTGTTTATAAATAATTTATGAATTTCTAGGTTTAGAAAGGTAGGCCAAAGATACTAGCATTAATTCTCATTTAGCATGTTAGCTATAAAAATAGATACATTTTTCCAATAGAACCACTGGCATAGCCACTGATGTTACAGGGTGTGCTTGTGCTGCTCATAAGGCAGCTGGCACACACAGAATGCAATGTGCAGAATATTTTTGATATATTCCTACTAAAATGTTTTTGAAACTTGGGCTATTATGGTTTAATTAGTATCCCTGCAATTCATTCAGACAAGTCGGGCTGTTGTTATGGATGATCTCACACAAAAATGTACACTCAGGTCAGACAGGTCCTGCTGTCATCACCTGCGTCTCGCTATACTTGACATTGATTGGTTTGTAGATGGATGAGCTTCAGATGCCGGCGTGTTGTCAATTCGGCAGGTAGCCTTCTATTTATAACTTTTATAACATTTACTACACATTAAGCGAATGCTAACGATAGTAATGAAAGCATAAATATTTGCACTATATCGACCTACGGTTACTCGCTACGTGCATTAAACAGAGTAAACGTCTTTGAAAGTAGTTATACGTTAAAACAAATTCTACATGATTACTGCAAAATATTAAAAAATTAAAAAATTACTGCAGCGCTGAACTACATAGGGTTTGTATTGAAAATAGGCGCTCTCAGCACTAAAAAGGTATTTGGTGGACACAAGCCCTAAAGGTGCTTGCACACTCTCCAGACTGACACCAAGGTTCTAAAGTTTACGGTGGAGACATTACGGTAGGAAATGTTTTGGAAAACGGCTTGCTGTGTATTATGGTGAGTTAGTTAAGAGTAATGGACAGTTAAACTGTATAGCCACCTAGACACCTTCAATGAAAATCGTGTGCGCTAATTTGTCTGGAGAACAAACTCATATTGCGATTTGCACATAAACTGTGTAGACGTTCCACAACTCCATCCGACCCGACTGGACATGTCAAACTCTAAAAACTCCAGCCAACTAACACCAGCAACTCTAATAACGACTAACAGCGCACACTCATCCACCAGTTGCCATTGGTTGGAGTCGGTCGGCGTTTGTCAGGGCAGTGTGCAAGCATCTTGAAACTGAAAAGTCAAAATACTCATTGGGGCAATTAGAGAAGTTAATTTCAGTGAGGAACCTTCACCTAAACTGATAAAAACATTCCATAGAAATATCCAGCGTAGAATAAATGGTGTGTCACGTACTCTGCTCCTCATTCTGTTACCGTAGTTACCGATAGCATCCTTGACCCTTCTCCTTGAACTGTTTGCTTCCCTATATTTTTCTAACTTTCACTCTCATCTTGCCATGTGTCTATTTTCTCTCTTCCTGTTTTTTACCTTTGTTTTACCACTGTCTCTAAATCCACTTGTATTATAAAGTATTTAACTTTTTAGTAGTGTTTGTTCCCTTCCAACTGCTGTTGCTGTAAAGCAGGTTAGAGCTGACACAGGCCTATCACGGTAATACTATACGCTATTATGCACCATTTGACACACTGCTTGTCACACTTAGACCGGAGTGAGAGCCCCAAGCCTTTCACTTGCGCCACAGCTATAATTTCACAACTCACGCTGCCTGCTACACTTACTGTACACGGAAGGCTTTGCTCTTCTTGGATATGTTGAGTGTTTCTCTTTGCTGTCAACAGACTTCACAATGTGTTGCTTGGCTTGGAGGCCTGAGAAGGCGCATGCTATTCATTAGGCATCTGCTTGCTTGTAGGTAAATATTCCACCGTGAATAACTGGAAGGAGAATATCTAAAAAAATATGACACGAGTTTAACAAAATCCACCTTAATCTCATCTTCACTGGGCAGTTTTGATGGTTCAACAAAACAAGTCCCCCGCACCCTTTAGACATCGATGTACTCTGCATCACGCACTGGTGAGCGGTCTCAAACAAAGACAACTGTGTTTGTCTGGGGGAGAACTGAATAAATCAAAGACTTATTAGTCTCTCTCCACTACTCTTTGTGGAATGTTCTGGGGATTCAAATATATAAATATATAATGTAAATGCATAACTATATAAATATGCAGAGCTCCCCAGAATTGAGGCTGAGCCTGCCCTATATAATTCCACATTGGTCCCAAAGATTTCTAGGGCAGACTAAGTTGCATTTAGACAACATCAGGAATCCAGTGAGGAAGGTTAAGTGTGATCTGAGGATTAAGAAATGTTTTCTCTTTAATACTAGCTCTTCTACCATCTGTTTGGTGTCCTCTCTGTAGCCAGTGTAGCGGGTTTGATCGAGAAATCAATCTTAATATTGCCTCTTATCCTCTATACTTTATTTAATACAAAATTGTAATATAAATAATTTATTATTGTCTAAACAAAACTCATAATCGCAGGGCACCACCAAACTGATTGACCCATTATTCCATATTGACACGCTTGGCATTCCTTAAATTAAGATGAAAAATATTCTTGTGTGTACTGAGTGCCTGTGCACTCATGATCCTGGACTACCGAGCACAAAGACACATGTTCCTAACGACTAATTTCCCTGTGCTGTAAACACAATTTCTAACTTAGACTAATCAACTAGTCTAAAAGTAACAAAACATGCAGGAAACGGTTCTCATCTATAATCTATAGGCAGGTAACATTGTCAAAAAAATTTGTACAGAGTGCAGGTCTCTCCCTATCTGCAGCTGTTTTGTCTCTGTGAGTGAAGATCAATCTTTATCTTTCCTTCTCCTGTTGGAGCCACTCACTCACTCATAGGCTGCTTCATCTTCAGAAGATAAAGAAAAGCAAATGCGTTTGCTGATTATTAGCCAAAGTCCGTATAAAGTGTCTCTGTTACACCAGTAGCTTACCTAACAATCTATTTGGCTTAATGTATAGCCTAGGTGAACCAACAAAGGAATCTGACGTAAATTTGACAATTTAAAATGCTGTATTTATAACGATATTAACTGTAGTTGTAGGCCTACTGTACATGGCTAAATCCAAAGCAGAGCGTTTGAGAATATTACGATGGTTTACTCCATCGAATCCACATTCATTTGATTAGCTAGACATAGCTTGTTGTGTTCAACACATGGAAGATGTGTAACTTTCTGTGCTGCAAATATCAGTCTACCTCGGGGGGCGGCGTTAGTGTCAACATCGAAGTTTTGCTGCTGAGTATGCGCTTCCCACTCCCACTCACTGGATGCTTATGGTGGACTGATCCTACAGTAGCCTAGTCAGTGCGCGTTCACGTGTACTTTGAATGATTCTTGAAGCAAGGGGCAAGACTATTTTTTGTTTGTATCTTTCAATATCTGTTACCTGTTTTTTTTAAGAAGACATACCTTTAATACCTAACTTCTAAAGCCCAACGTCCACTGAAGTTCTTTTTCACTGGGCAGTGCCCATTGGCAGCGTCTGACATGTGTCGACGTCAAAGTTTAGAACGCTGTTCTATTTCTTGGGCGTCAAGCCATGAACATGCTTTAAAAATTCTGAGCTTCTCCGTCAATTTGACTTTCGAAATTTCTTTGACGCACCACCAAACGACACGGCCAGTGGGCAGCGGCCTAAACACATGCGGATGTGGATGTTGGTGGATGTTGTGGATGAATGTGGATGTTTGAATGATGACGTTCCTTGTCATAATATGGTTTGATTTTCAAACCATATTATGACAAGACATTTACATTCAAATAAAAGCATGAAATCAAAATACATACAATATATAATACAGCACAACCATGGCTTCGCAATTTAATCATGCGGGGTTATAGGATAAATATCTGATTCATGTACATCATTAAACTAATGTGTGCATATTCCTTCTATCACTGCGGTGTTGGTTTATCCCAATTAACTACACGTTTATGTACTGTAGATATATGTACTGTCTAAAACCCTCATTCCTACAGAAAATTTAAGAAAAGCATTTTTACATTACATTAGACTCTCAGCATGGGTGCGGAGAGCAAGAGTCTGTGTGGGTGGGTGCAGGGGGGAGGGGGAGAGGGCCAATAAACACATTTGCCACCTTTATGGCACAGGGTTATTGAATAAAAGCATCATATATTCTATTGTTCTATGTTAGTATTAATAATTCTACACATCCGTTAATTTACTTGTGGCTTGTTGAGCGTACAGTATCAAGACCAAACAAGGCCTATTACAGTCAAGCTAAACCCAAAAGGCTTTTGGCTTCAACTGTGCTGGGAGCGAGAGGCAGTTACTTTTAAGGACAGTTATATATGTATGAAACCTGTATACATAATTGCTTATTATCTACTGTAAATCAAATCAACACATTAGACATTTTAAGAGAACACTTTGGTTAGCCACAATAATACATTTTAACAGAAGGTCAGAAGTTCAACTCTGGGCCCCAAAAATGTGAAGTGTCAGCCTTGGAGAGATACATCCTTCTGATGTTGTTGGAGTTAGACTTTGGAGATAGCAAATCCCTTGGTCCTGTTCTCCATTACTTTGATCATTAGAAGGACAGCTTGAGATAAAAGAGAAGACTATTGGTCCAATTTAGTGTGTTTGTCTAATGTTTGAGAGGAGTTCTTCACTGGGACCTTGTCAAACAAAGCCTGCGTTATGTCCTGTGGTTTATCATCGCTGGCTGTCCCCAAAAACAACCCTGTTATCACCCTTCCTGTGGCCATGTAGACCAGAAGTGTTGTCCTCGACCACCGATCAGCAGATATTGTTGATTAAAACAAAACATTAATTCCTGTGTAGCCTGGAAAGCCATGCAATCATTACACCTGTCAGATAACCCCAAAGACGTTTATCTTATTGTTTCTCAAAACAAAACCTAATTAGCACCCAGTGTCTATCTTGCCTGCATGACGGGTGTTGCAAACGTGTATGACATGATTGTAAAAGGAAAAACAACCCTAACCCTATGCCTCAATGACAACATACGTATGTGAATAGAGGCTGCAGGCTGAATTCTACACTCTATTGTCAGCGCTTGTCTCTTGTCTGTGTAAACTGCAGCCACGTGCCAACATTGTTAAAGCAGCACGGTGTCATAATGTAATGAATGGGCAAAAGAGCCACGCACAACTTTACATCTAAAGAAACCCCAACACGCTACAAACTGCTTTGAACGACATATTTAAATACCAGGCCATAAACATTTCAGCTCACGCCATAAATATGGTAATTTTCCGCCCCATTGTGGAGATCATAAAGGATCTATTGTGTGGCAACTTCAATAATATCAGGTGTGTTTTTGTGTGAGTGTGTGTGTGTGTGCGTGCGTGCGTGCGCACACGCATGAGTTTGTGTCTGTGAAGGGTCATATCCCTGACATTCTCAGCATTCTGTAAAGCAGAAAAGGTTTGCGTTAGCAGTTAGCAAGGCAATCGAGCTAAGTTTGAAGGTCACCTTCATCAAGCTTGCCTCTGGCTACCATCTCAGACTGATTGCCCCAAACCTTCTGCTGCCCCAGACGGTGCCAAATATGCTCTGTGCTCTTTGTTAAGGTCTGTTAAACTCGCCAGCTCAGACGGAATATATTTTGACAACGCCCCCCCCCCTCCTTATTATTTCCAGTTATTCCTCTGTTTTCCGCCAATGACAATGTTTGCTTTACCGTAATAGCGATTTAACCTCATCCAAAACTACAGTAAATATCTCAAAGGGCTTGTAAATGACTTAGTTCAAATATTGAAGTATAAAGCATTGACATAAAAAGGAGGGTATTGCATATACAAGCAACAGTGTTCGGAGATCCACGTACTGTAATGTGCCAATAAATGTGTTTTTGCCAATTAATATCCCTTTTGAATCAATTTCCCCTTTTTCTAAACACTGTACTGTCAAAGTCAAACTGCACCCAAAATGGTTCTTCATAGACTTCATCTATTTAAAGGTGTAGTCATGCTGGAGAGAGATTGATATAACATGTTACACTCATGATACAAATATTGTCCCCCTCCCCCCCCCCAACAACAGAACAAGATCATTCTGGACCCGCTGACGTTCAGCGAGGCGCGTTTCCGGCCCTCGCTGGAGGAGCGCCTGGAGAGTATCATCAGTGGCGCCGCCCTCATGGCCGACTCCTCTTGCACGCGCGACGACCGCCGCGAGCGCATCGTCGCTGAGTGCAACGCCGTGAGGCAAGCACTGCAGGACCTGCTGAGTGAATACATGAACAATGTGAGTGTGCATATGACACACACACACACACACACACACACCCATGCAGGACCTGCTGAGTGAATACATGAACAATGTGAGTGTGCATATGACACACACACACACACACACACACACACACACACACACACCCACGCAGGACCTGTACACGAACAATGTGAGTGTGCATGTGACACGCACGTACACACACACCCATGCAGGACCTGCTGAGTGAATACATGAACAATGTGAGTGTGCATGTGACACGCACACACACACACACCCCCATACCCATGCAGGACCTGTACATGAACAATGTGAGTGTGCATATGACACACACGTACACACACACACACACCCATGCAGGACCTGTACATGAACAATGTGAGTGTGCGCTGCATGTGACACACACACACACACACACACACACGCACGCACGCACGCACGCACGCACGCACGCACACACTTGTTTTATTGCTCTCCTCCCACATTTGATGGGGGCCGGTCCAGAGGTGAGGGTCCAATATAGTATTTCCACATAACACACCATAGAGCTGCTATCAGTCATTTGCCTGTCCTCCCAGCAACACCCAGCAATACCCCAATAGCATTGCAGGGTGCATAGTGGCCAATAGGGGATTATCAAACAAGCACACCTACACTATGGTACCCAACCTATCCACAACTGTGTCCTCAAATAGCTTCCAGCACCAGGAGCCTGTCCCCTTCTTCTCTTGTATCCCTGCTGTCGTTCATCTTACTGTGTTCCACCAGGTATATTTGATCTGACTTAATAATGTTCACCTCGCTTCAATAAAACACTTTCTCACTCAACCACATTATGATGGTATTGTTTTATTTAGGAGGATAGAGGAGAGGAGACTTTGGAAGCACAGATACTCCACCTTCTACATATCTGGTAGATTGTAATAACAATAATACTAATAATAATAATAACAATGAGAAATGTTAATTGTTGGAAGTGTCTTTGAAGCTCTAGACCTAATTTCATTCTGCCTCTTGTCTGAGGACTTTGATGTCTGTGCCAGGAGAGAGAGAATAAAGCAGAGCATTGTGGGACTTTGCCCCGGACAGGGATCCATACTGACAGGGAAATGGTAATGTGATGTGCACAGTGCGCCATAGCCAGATCGCACTGCCTTTTCAGGCTCCACCGGCTTAATATACTGGCATACATCACTGTAATGTCTAGTCTCCAGTACAGGGCAGTTAGTGGGCCAGTGTGGACTGTTAGATAACCCCTAATGGCCTTGACTGGGCCGTGTGCAAGGCTAGCCTAACACAGTATACTCAAATATATTAGCATATAAAGATAGAGCATTTTAATGCATCCTCTATGGGAGCAAAGCTGGATCAGTTCGGCCTCTGATGTGGGTGTTTCACCGTACGTCACTAGTTACATTTTGCATTTACTTGTATGGAGCAGCATTGGGACCCTTTCCAAAGGTTGAACACAGAAGTCACTGTATGTTTGCACCTCTCGCTTCGCTCCATTCTCCCTGCTGTACTTGAGTTGTTGACCGCGCCACAACGCAGGTACCGTACAGTAGGTAGCGCAGGTCACAGGACAATTGGCAGATAGAACCAGTGTGGGAAAGAAGGCCATTTTGTTGGACATTTTTGGTGTGTCCATCATTTGAGTTCATACAGGAGCTTCTGAAGTGCCCTAAAGTGACAATGTTGTTGGTCATAGGCTAAAGCCTAGTCCTTTTTCATTGTTTTGCCAAAAATGTACAGGCTGTTAAACTGAAGTGGCCAACTTTAGTGGGCCGTCAGCATTTGTGCAGGGAGGGTTTGTCTATTACCTGTAGATCTAAATTACTGTCGACTACACCAACATATTTAATATGTGTTGAGGGTGGGTGAATGCTCTACATGACAATGTCTCTGCCTTACTGTGGGGGAAAAATAAATAAATATATGAAATCCGTTTGGGTCACAGCGTTGAAAAGACAAAATGTAGGCCTGTCAAATCAAACCACACAAAGTACAGTACTTGTGGGGCCTGTCTTCTTGACCAGTTCTGTGACGCAAGCTACATTGCTATAGACAACGTGTGAAGTGGATTTTCCCACATGCACGGCCATCTCAGCCGCATGCAATGCATCAGTGTGACCGTATAAACACATTGGCATGTTTTCTGCCTATCGATCAATACTGTATCAAATCTGCTGGCAGAAGGCCTTGTGCAATAATCAATGACCTTCTCCCTCATAACATAATATAACGCATGTTCACTGCACCACAAGGGTAAATAGGATATATCTGATACTAAACTAATAAGGAGAACATAAAGAACAGCATTTAGCATGACCGTAAACTAATGGATCATAATGGGGACATTAGGTATGGTCAAATAAGCACTTATGTAAACATAACGAGGACCTCGGCCACCATCTTCCTCCGTAAACATTTCTATGTTCTCTGTTGAAATAGCTCAGATGCAGCTTAAGTAATTGTGCCCTGCTTCATTAGGCTCACGAGTTGCTACAGCAGGGCAACCGAGGATAGCAGAACACAGAGTGAATCACAGAGGAACAAAGGACAGAACTATTCCCCTCCGCGGGCAGCTCAGCGTCCACAGTGAGGCGCACACTTGTAGAGCTCACAGAGCTCATAGAGGCCTTTATTCACGTCTGAGAGAAGCCATTTGAATGTGAGTAGAGGTTTTACAACACATGTAATACTGAAGCCATTTGACTGACAGATTGTGCAGTTTAAAGTCACACCTTCTGGCAGTTAAAACGCGTTTCGTGTAAGGCTGCAGTGGAGATATCTAGCCAAGTGTGAGGGCAAAAAATAGACTTTTTTTGGCCATGCCTCTTTGTTTCTATAATAATCTGTGGCATCTCAACAGTGAGGATCAACAGAATGGTTTGTAAAAAAGAATGGGTTGACAACTTTGGCAACAATAATTCAATCATAGTTGGAATAGATGGGGGAGAAAGTAATGTCCAGAAGTGTGGCGTTCTTCTGCGGCACTATGACTAAATGAAGTAGTACCTGTCAAATGAGTGTCAGAATCTTATCCTATACATCATCAGCCATTAACTGCACATCAACATTGCCTCCCCACTACTTTCCAGTAATATTCTTGCAAGACAGTGAAGAATGAGACAATTTCCCCTACAACAAATCCAAGTCATTCTACGTAATTACACAATCAGTGTCAGACTTAGACAAACTGTTTTGCTGGCCAAAGGTTTTCATTAGTAGCTCTAGAAAATGTTAACAAAACGCCTCTCATAAATATATAATAATTCTGTATTTAGTTAGAGAATAATAGCTTGTCCAAAATGTCAACAGCATGCATCTGTAGATTATAAACCCTAAACCATTTTACCTTATTTGCTGAGCTTGAAGACATCTTAAACATGTAAGGCAAACATCTCCACCGTGGCACCACCAAACCAGTCACTACAAAGTTCATCACCAGTTGCCACGGTGACATGAAAAGTTTCCTCAAGTAGTGTAAACACCCAGTTATTTTTATTTCTGCAAGCCCCCACCCCACCCATCCACCCACACCTTTTATAGAAAGCTGGCAGCGCGGCACAAGGTTAATCAATGTGGGAGCCGGCGATACATTAGCTCCTAGTGACAGCAGAATGTCCATACCTGTCCCGGGCCACACCGGCCATGTGTGATTGGTGACAGCCGGGCCTGGCCGCCCGGCCGCTGCATCATCAGGAGCGGCTGATTTAGTTATGGCGGCCGGCGACACCGCCGATCTATCAATTGATCGGCCAGAGTAATGCGTTGCCGTGACGCGGCAGGGGTCAAGGGAGTGCCCCCCGCCCTTTCCCTTGCTGTGGGACACTGCGGGGGGGTCAGGGGGCTGATGGCAACCGGGAGAAGGATTTAGTGAGCGCACGGCGGATGTGCCACAGCTAGCGTAAATACAGGGGTGTGAGGTGTGAGTTAGGGGGAGGGTGGGGGGGGGGGGTCATTAGTTGGAGACTGATGGCCCCCCTCTTGCTCAAACAGCCCCCGTGGGAGGTTACACCTCGAGTGCTTCATCAACAATTGGGCTGAGTGATCACAGTGTAAACTGTGTGTGTGTGCGTGCGTGCGTGTGCGTGTGTGTGTGTGTGTGTGTGTGTCTTCAGGAGAGTGATTTTAAGCTAATGCTATGTTGACCTAACACCGCCTATAGCTCTGCGCTCTCAAACTGTATCCGGTTTTCATTGACCTCAATAGTCACCGCCCGTGTGTGCACGTGTCTGCGTGCGTGTGTGTGTGCGTGCTCGTGTGTCTGCCTTTGTGTGTGAGCTGTTAAACTGCTGGCTAACTCACAGCAGAGCCAGCTATTGTTTATAAGTGGAAGGCAGACAGGCAGAGAGTGAGCAAGGGAAGGAGGGAGAGGGAGAGAGAGAGAGAGAGAGAGAGAGAGAGAGAGAAAGAGAGAGAGAGAGACAGCTGAATGCTGACCCTTGAGATTCTGGAGGGGGGAGAGGGGGAATAGGTGGGGGGGGGGGGCTGTGATCAATACTTAAAGGCAGACAGAAGGAGCTAAGCCCTCAGGCTAAGCCCGTTTTGTCATTTGTGTATGTGTGTTTTATGCCTTGGTGTGCGTCTGTGTGGGAGACAAAGGGGTATAGAGAATCGTTATAGTGTATGTGTGTGTGTGTGCATGTGCGCGCATATCCTCTCCTGTCCCGTTACCATCTCGTTCTCGGCCCGTGTCAGTCTGGCCTGAGGAAGCAGAGCGCTTAGGTCAGCCCACGTTGTCTCCATTTCTATTATCCAGGGCTGTCCAAGCACTGAGCCAAGAGCTGCCGTCTTATATGGTGCCTCTGCTGAAGCACGATGCTAATCATTTTGCTGTTTACAGTACAACATGAACCGGGTAGGACTCAGGCCTGGATGCCAGAAGCAGATCAGGGTAGACAGGTGGATCAATAAGTCCCCTATCCCAAAGTGCCACCAGAGGGTGGCTGAAGGACAAGTACTGCGCGGGCAGGAGTGAGCTGCACACAAGCTGGATCGTGTGACGTGTGGTTGGTGAGGATAATTGGTGTGAGCCGGCCACCGACCAGGGTTCCACTACAAGTGGAGGGTCACAAGAATTCCACGTTGTTTTAATTGCACTGTATTCCATTACTTTAGGTACTGCTGACAATTCTCTTTGAACAGGCTTGGAATACGTTGCCTTTCCCCCTGTGGTTGTCCAACATGTGGATCCTAAAGAATGTAACAAAAAAAAATTATCACACCGCTAATTGAACGAGACACTTATTTTAACCGCTTGTACACTGTAATCTTCTGATTTACAATTAGTACAATTAATTTGAGGAAAGTCTCCTCCCCTCCTGATCAAATCCTTTCACATCTACGTACATTAGCATGGCTTTGGATATAGCGCTAATTAGCCCAAGCTTATTTCATCTTAAGACAGCACCAGCAACCAGGCTTATTTAGCTTAGTTTCCATTGCGGTTTGTGTCCCACTCGTCCGTCTGCGCGTCTCCTCTAATCGCCTCCCCTTACTCGCTGCAAAATGCTCCGCGCTCATCGTCCTCCCACGCCAATGCGGCCGTCCCTCCCCCCTTTTCCTCGTTTGATGTCAGCCTCGGTACTCAGACGGAGCTCCCGTCAGGACAAACGGACCGCTCTCAAGCCGCCCAGCGGCACGGGACGCACCTATGGGTTTCAGATCGGGCTCAAGTCGAAGCCCATCACACACACACACACACACACGTGTGCTGGCTGGCCTGCTTCCTCTCATCTAGTCTGTGCTTTTATTTGGACTTCAGAAGTGTTCCTAAGCAAAGTGGTGGACGGCTCATAGCATCACACACACACGTAGGCGGTGGCGTGTATGACTCTCGGCTGTGTGTGCGTGTGCACATGTGTGCCCTAAGTGAGCCTTCACTCCGCACTAGCTGCTGCAGGGGACAGGACAGTCTAGCGGTCTGGCTGGTGTACTCCCAGCTGAAAGGCCGTGGCTTCTAGCTTCAGCATGGACTCACCTGGAAGCAAGCAAGATGCCCAGCCACAGCTGAACAGCATCTGCTCCTTGTAATTGTCGTGTGCATAAAAGCGCCATGATCTAGTTGTAAATAGACACAATGTAACAGCGGGCATTCCTTCGTCAATGCTGTACTGTAATTGAGGTGGGTTCTGATAGTGGCCGGCATTCCTTTCAAGGATGTGCAAGTGGGCTCTTTTGTGCTTCGCATCGATTGTGCGCCCCACGTGCGCGTCTGACACTCTGACATTTGAGAGGCTGGCGGTACATTCTGCAGTGGCCAGCAGCACAGTGGAATGCCCGGCATTACACCGTGCTGGCTGAGCTCATCGACGTCCCCGCTATCAGTCAAAGGTTAGTCAACATGTTTCTATCAGCGGCAACATGGCCGGCTGCTGTACAGCTGCACTATAGCATGCGCCTGCTATATATTTGGGCGCTGAACGGTGCCACAGCTTTGAGTTAGGCCTGGGGCATTTAACGGGGTGTACGCACTGAGTCTGGAGGGACCATGATGGGAAGACAATTGAAAAGAGATAAGGATAAACGGAGATTGGGGTATTACCTCTAGGATGTGTATACCACACGCATGTCAAGTCACTGAATTAAATATTACACATTGAATACCATACAATAATACATTGTTTTGCAGCGCATGAGTCGGCAGAACCATCTTGATGATGACAACCCATAATCTTTTGGTCCTCATATTTACTGCAAACTGTTTCTATGTTCCCACACACACACACACACTTGTGTCATGGACTTGCATCTTAACAAGTATGACGTCTGTTGTTGGATTGCCAAAAGACGTCCTTCTTGAGATGAGGGCTTTCATGGTGATTAGAGGCTGAGGTAATTCTAGAATTACCCTGCCCAGCAGGGGATGTTTTAAATGAGGGTCACTTATCAGTTGGCGAATTCCTACCAGATCTTACACACCATCAATCAAATGTGTAATACTTGTAGTACTCATCATTGTCAGATACTTTGGAAAAATGTGTCTGCTAAATTACATAATTGCAATCGTACCTAAACACATGGACAAACATGTAGAGAGAGAGACACGTGTCATCTATTATTTGCTATTATCTAGCCCTCTTTCACGTTATCAGCTTTCCCAGAGGGCATAACTCCCATTCGGCTTTCTTTAAATGCAAAAGCATGACTTATACATTTTAAAAAAAAGTCATGCTAATCATCTGTTCTGAATCCAGCAGTTTCCCAACTGGGAGACAAATGAAGAGAATGTATTTAGGATGAAAGAATAAACAAGGTCTCTTCCACAGGATGGAGGGCAGAAAACACGTATGCCTCGCTGTGCATATTTGTCAAGTGCATTAAATGTGAACAAAAATTAGGTAAATGACTTGCTTTGCCCTCGGTTTGTCAGCCTCGGCTGCAGGACTTTTTCGGATGGGAAGGGGTGAGTAAACTTGGCAGCCCAGTTCAAATTATGGCTCTGCAATGGTAGCTTATTTCAATGCCGGAGGTCAAGCAAGGTCTCAGTTTAATAAATCCTAACCCCCGCCCCCCTTCCCACATCCCAAACTCCCTATTCCGCTCTCAGTTTATCCCTCTCTTTCTTTCCAATTGTCCTCCCATCATGGTCCCTCCAGACTCAGCGCTTACACCCCGTTAAATGTCCCAGGCCATGGCAATAAATCACCACTTCCCCCACAGCAGCCCTCGCCCTCCCTCCCATCTGTCAAAGCCTAACATGCCGCGCGACAAGCTGGGATCTGCTGTGCGCCGACGGAACCCGCTCACTTCCTGCAGATCGCCTGTGCTCCTGCTATTCTTCCACACTGGGACTTCGCCCTCCCTCACCCCCAAACGGGATGGGGAAAGTAGGGGGGGGGGGGGGGGGGGGGTTTACACTGATTTGACCAGTGTGTTTGGTGAAGGGCCACGTGTCTATTTTTATGGCTCCTGTGAGCTGCGCCGCGACTGACATAGCTGTTAGCCTTTCACCGGCCTGGGTAGTGTTCTGAGACGGTCGGAAGCCAGCTGGAGGAAGTGACCCACGCTGAACGTCCTCTGCTAGGACGACACAGCACCTGTGGTCGAGCACCGCTGCATTTTCAGAGCAGTGTCTGGACTACAGTGCGTTCCAAGTCTGCCTGTGGTGTTAGAGGTTGAGGAGACAATTTATGTATTGGCTGTTTATTCTTTCACTCCTTCTAAGTTGTGTTGCCCGCACCATTGTGTTTTAGCTTCTATGTAGCTTCTCCACATATCGTCTCTCACAGTAGAAAGAGCTTGTTTACAAACACACAAATCCTTTTGTCCAAGCTTTTCGGCAGGTCCTGTTCAGTCCTCAATCAAGCACTGAGCCACACAGCTGCACTTAAGCATCAAAACACCAGTTAACCTGATGTTTAATTGCACAGTAAGATGGAAACACCTTCAAATCATACTATAATATTTGCTTGGGGGTGCTGCTCGACAATGGTTGCAATTATGAGTCGCAGAATATACAACTAGTATCTATTTTGTATCTTGTAAAATTGCAAGATAATTTAAAATGAACTTTGTGTTAATACAGAATGTAAGATAAAGCAGTTACTTCAAGACATTTAACCATTTATGGTGATTAATTCGTCGTTCTTTGATGAGACCGTCATCAAACTGTCATGTTTGCGCTCGCAGCCATCTCCCTCTGTCTAGGATGCTGCGGAGTGTGAAGCTCACCCTGTGGTCAAACTATATATTGTGGCTTGTGGTGTGGAGGAGGAGGGGTCACTGCCACCCATCAGCTAGACCCAAGAGAGGGGGTCTATGCATGATTTCTCAGGATTTTCCAAAGTCTTCTGCGAAACAAACTCCCAGTCCAATCATAATGTTCAGACGTGGAGCCCTTTGGCATGTTACCTAAAGGTCATTCCAAATGAAGCTCTCACTCTCAATAAAGCCAGCTTATCATTGGGCTCAGGTTAGGGAAGGGGAGATTTACTGTTATCTGCGGACATAGATTTTATTTATTTCATTTTTCTAATTCTCTTTTCTCAGGTCAAGTTTATTTATATTGCCCTTTATCACATCACAGTCTCATAATGAAACAAACAACACCGCTCTCACCTGCTCCTTCCATCTGGCAAAGGAAACATTTCTCTAAAAGCCATGTTAATCCGCTTGCTTGTGACCTAGCTCTTTCATACGTGCGCGTAATGTCACATCTCTGCCGCTCAGCGGACATGCTAGATTTGGCGAAAGCAGAACGCAGCCTGTAGCCTCCTGTCCATTAATCTGGCAGAGCCAGCCCTTACTTGCGTAAAGTCTGGGACACGGCACATGGATAACTGTGTCGAGATCCGCCAATATAGACAGGAGTGATATTTTGATTGACATGCACCACGACCAGCTATAACTCAATGATCAAGTCGGATGATAAACTTGTACTGAGGAATTGGTTGGGAAACGTACCGAAAAAAGGCTGGCTGCAGGTCTTCTAAATCTGCTAAATACCATTACTGCGTAAAATATAGAGATACTGGAATTAGTAAATAAAGCAATGCACTAGCATCGTGTCAGAATTCCGTATGGAGTCTTGCTAAAAACCAATGAAAATCTACAACCCCACTTCCTGATAGTGCTGACATGCATACAGGGCTATATGTATCAGACGCACAGCATTGATTGCTTATGTGTAGTGCTAATGGGGGGTGGGGGGGTGGGCTCAGTACTACTGGTCCAATTACACTGCGCTCAGCAGGGTGAAGATGGTAGAGGATTAACGCCCGTCCTCTTGAGGGACGCAGCCGGTAAACCAGAGCGTCGCTGTCAGAACAGCCTGGCATCACCATCTCCCACTGAGGTGATCGGATAAATTAGAATTTAATTGGATTTTTAGGCTAAGGCGTATTAGGGGTAGAATTAACCAGAAACATGTTAATGCAATAACAGCCTTTCAGATCTGCAGCTCTATTTCATTAGAACGTACTCTCCCCCCTCGAGGGCTAGCTACTTTGCACAGCGCTAACATGATTGACATTGATAGTTGGATCAAACTATAGAATCAACTCTAATGTCATTATTGGGTCAGACGTGGAATGGAGGAGCCAGGCTCTAACTGTATTAGCTGCTACATATGGCAGTGTTTTGGTTGCAGGGGGCACTAAATGGATTGGGAACTCAAGCGTGCAAGCCACAATTTGAAGAAAATGCAGTTTAAAAAATAGTGTCTCTTACTCTGTCTGTCCGTGTGTGTGTGTGTGTGTGCGTGTGCGCAGGTGTGTGCGCGCGTGCGACTTCACCTGTCGCTCCCATCTATCTTGGTTGTCAGCCTCCATGTCCTGCAGCAAAACTGAAGCATTGTTGTTTGTCTTAGCAAGCCAAGACCTGCTTATGTTCCCGTGTGTGTCAGCACTTTCTCTAGCAAATTCTATATATTGTTTTTCATGTCATCCACAAATAGCCTTGATGAGTAATGCAAAATATAACTACTCCACAACTTTCATAACTACTGTATGACTGGGATGTTTTTTTAAATATAATATTGTTACGACCTGGCTCATGGGCCATAAACCAAACACTTAACTAACAAACAGAATAACATAGAATGAGGTGTGAATGTCTGTTCTGAATATATGTGGTGCGTGTTGCATGCTAACCCAACTGAGAATCAAACTAAGAAGCAAACCAACAACAGCATGTGTGGTGCCCGGAGAGTCACACTGACAGTGTGCAACAACACATCTATATATGTGACATGCCCAGATGTACTTAATTGGCCTAATTAGGGCCTACCCAGCCAATAACGACCAGAGGCCTGCTAAAACCAGGCAGGGCTGTCACACCTCCCCCCATAAAAACAAGGTTATACCTTGTAACCTAAACAACACGAGTCACACAATAAAACCATACCCTAGACCTTATACACCCAGAACACCCACCCCTTCCACAGCAACCTTGCACTGTATAAACAAGGAGCACTTTAAGAAGAAGGAGAAAGTAACTGATCACCAGAGACACATACAATAAAACCAAAGCACAGGACAACCTGTCTCAGGGTGAACACAAAACCAGGGCCAACCAACCAAACTAATCCACCAGGACTTCCACCTGGACAGACCCAACCAAACCAACTACCAAACAAAAACGCACCACCAGGAAGTGCAAGCAAAATGCACAACCCAGGTGCCAAACCCAACCAACAAACCAACAAACCAACCAACTAACTAACCAATATGCACCACTGGGAAACTCACTCCAGCTGCAAAACCTACCAACACAACCAACCA
>JAODOY010075527.1:0-15743 GCA_025399855.1 Forbesichthys papilliferus
AAAATATATGAAGTTTAAAATAAATGAACTAATAAATAAAATACAATTAGTACAGTCCATACAGTTCAGTTAAAAGCTTGGTTGAATAGGTAGGTCTTTAGTTTAGCTTTAAACATGTCCACATTTCCAGATGCCCTCAGGTCCTCAGGAAGAGTGTTCCATAGGCGCGGACCATAATATTGAAAGGAGGCTTCGCCATGAGTTTTAGTTTAGCCTACTGTAGGCTATTCTGCAAAGCCACTGTCTAAAGTCTGTAAAAAAACAGTTAAGCAAATAAGTGAATGGGAGTTAGTACGGTGACTTCTGGAGCCGTACATTTCTCCACCCGTCACACAAATAGCCTCACTCTCTACAACAACGTACCTACAACTAGAAACTAGCCCATTTTAGGCTTTTGCTAGCGGGACATGTTACAATATGAGCTAGATCATGTGTGCATGTTTAACATCTATTCCGATAAGTTGCGACAGCGCATGTAAACACCAGATCCGATTAAGTGACACCCCATGTAAACTGGTAACCGGAAAGATTCGATTCGGAAAATTCCCATGTAAACCCAGCTACTGTAGCTGAGAGCTTTGTCTCTGAAAAAGTTGCAAGGTGCTTTTAATGGAGAATTATGAGTGTTTCAAGACTTTTACATTATCTTTTTACAGTTTGTAAATACAGAGATAGTTGGTTGTGTATGCGGTACATTGTTATGCTGTTATGAAAACATACATTGCATTATATGGACATTTACACCAGAGGAAGTGCATGTGTGCAGACGGACAAACTCGCGCACACACACACACAATCCTTGGGCAGACGTGTTCCGGTGCGTCCTTGGCAAATGTCTCAAGGTGAAAACTATAAATTGAATTTATTTTTCTTCTGTTGCCGAGTGCGTTGTTTTATCTCCCTCTGCGCCGCCCCCTCGTCCTCACTCCATCTTTACTCTTCCCCCAGCACCACAGCTATCTTTCCTTGCTCATCCATCCTTCCTTTTATATTCTGTTATCCCCCAATCTCTCTTTTCTCTCCCTCTCCAGTTATCTGAGATTTTCTGAGCTTTCTGTCTCACTGTGAGTTTACTGTCTCTGTCATTGTCTTTGTATTTCTGTGTGTGTGTTTGTGGAGAACATTCTTTTATTATGTCTACGCAGTGATTTCCTTACAGGTAATACACCCCAGCAACCTGACATACATGTAACACACATACACGCGCACACACACACACACACGTACACACACAGGGATACACAATCACTTATACAACAGCATCATCTTCCCATGTGAGTCAATGTGTGTACAGTAGCACTTGCACACACACATTCATGCATAAGTAAGCATGCAAACACACAAACCCCTCAGAAAGACATGAGACACACTGTGTGTGTGTGTGTGTGTTTGGTGGGATTGGGGGGGTAGCAAGAGATTGAAATCTTAGTTTGCCACAAAAGAGGGTTTAAAAGGCAAGCTTCAAGTGCTAAGACCAAGACCCCTTGTTTTTCTCCCTTGGGATGAGTGAATTCCAGCAAATATCTGGTTTATTTATAGCAAATAAAAAGTGTTCTCTCTGGGAGCATCTGTATCCTTACTTGAATCTATAGCAGTATTAATCATGAAGCATATTTACAGTACATACAGCATGTATTGTATGCATACAATTGACTATATGTGGTTGTGATTATGGGAATAGAACATTGATACGTCAATACAAGGAGCGAGAGAGTGATGAAACGGGTGGCCAGTGCAGCATCAGCTTGAACTCAAAGCCAGCCAGAAGGGGCTTCAGCATGTGAGAGCGATGACCAAGGGGAATAGGGAGTGTGTGTAGTCAGACAGGGACGTGTTCCACCGACCGACTACATGGCGTGTTTGCCAGGGGAGCGAAGGCACCGTTAAACGTCATTAAAAAGTGTCATCTGCCTGTCTCTTCAGACCCAAGGTTTTGACTTGTTTACACTACATGGATGCATTCCAGCCAAGACAATACCGCGCTTATGGAAGCAGCACGGCCCTATAGGCGCCGCTGGCTAGATCATTGCTGAATCCCTGCTACACACTCCACTGCCCCACTGTCACTTAAATACATGCACAGGTTGACTTCTGTTCACAGCGCTGGAAATTCATTGCCTGCACTGAGATCCACTTAAGCCCACGGTACGTCATGGTGACTTGGGACACCCTCACCTGCAACTGGTTAACAATGTCGTGTTGTTGTTGTTTTTTTTACATGCTTCCCTTATTGAGAGCCCATGGTTGGTGTGTTTATGTGTCGGCACTGAATTCACCATGTAGTGAACGGCTCAAATAATGAGTTTCTGAATCAGCTTGGTCCTCCTCTCTCATTTGCTGTTGCTTTCTGTTTATGTACACCACCTTTTCCTCATTAAGCGAGCGTTGCGGTGAATGTGCTGGCATTTGCTATAGCGCCACGGTGGACACCCGGTCTGAAGGAGACAAATGTGTCTGGTGGGGTGGTGGAGGTCAGCAACACATCCTAATTGTGCCATGACTTAGTTCCACCTGCGCTCCATGATTCTCTCTCTCTCTCTCTCTCTCTCTCTCTCTCTCTCTCTCTCTCTCTCTCTCTCTCTGATTTGTTTTCCCTCCAAATGTTATTCCCTCCCGTCAATCCGTGTGTGTGAGCCTAATCCATGTGTGTTTTTAAGCCTCTCTGATGTACAACGGTTCTTTAAGAGAAGCTTTTTTTTCCCTGCTGGGCACACACACACAACTACACATATATATTTATCCTATATAGCGCTTGCCTGGTTCTTTTTCTTTCTAAAACTTACATTTACTTTTCATCCACGTCTTCTTCTAACGCACGCACGCACACACACACACACGACCCCAGCCCTTTAACGATTTATAGGGAGGAATGCACATAGCAGCATATTGAAGTGTGTGTGAGGGTTTTAAGAATGTAACAACTTTTCCACTTCTATATGGACAGCCTACCATGTGAGCCTACCAAGTGAACCAACCTGCATGTGTGTTTATGTTTATACACCAGTTATCATCAGGTTCACTCTCTGACAATGGCTTATATCTGGAGTCGGTCCCCGGGCGCTGCACAGCGGCTGCCCACTGCTCCCTTGAGGGATGGGTTAAATGCAGAGGGTGAATTTCACTACATGTATTTGTATGTGACAATAAAAGCACCTTTACCTTATTAAAGGGCCGTCATCCAAGTACAAACGTGATTAGCGATGAGGCGAGCGATGTAAGCCAGGTTGATAATTAACCGTAGCGGCAGCGTCAGCCATGTTCTCTGCCAACCAGAGAACATGGCTGACAGGAGAGATGACGGTTAGACAACAGGGCCAACAGTGGCAGAGAACAACAACGGGACACGAAACGCCAAGCAAGCTGCGAGAGAACTGGAACCCTGGCCAGCATTCGCCCCGGCGGGCTGAAGCTCTCAGTCAGAGAGAGAGTGGGCGACGACGAACATCACGGGGCAGCATAGAGCCAAGTCCCGAGCTCAATAACATACTGAAGCCACGCCCCAATTATGCTACAGCTGCCGCCTTGTGGGCAGGGCGCACCCACCACCTGCCGTACCTGAATCTGATGGGGGGGGGGGGTCCTGGGGTGTTTGGGGAGGGGGCAACAGTGTCTCTAGGGCCTTCTGTCCTGCTCTCAGACAATACTGCCGACAGCAGGGTTAAGGTGTATCAATGAGGTAAAGTGGGTGTGGCTATCTGCGTTGTCAGTGGCAACAGTCTGTATGCAACAGTTCACTGTCAGAGGCCAGTGGGCGCAAGCTAAATATTGCAGAAACCCTAGTCCATTAAAACAGCATTCATGTTCCCCCCCACTCTACATACTTCAGCAATATAAACACACCAACACGTTCCCTCTCTGTCTGTATGGATTTACATCGTTGAAGTTTAGTGGACTGTAAGTAGCGTTATGGCGGACAAACGTCTATAGAGTAGTACAGTGTTAGAGCTTAATATTAATAGGCTTGTGCTTTAGAAGGTATGTTTTTCTGCTGGTTTATATTGGCTGTCTGTCTCTGCTACAGTAGTTTCAAGTGTTAGGTATCCATGGCTACTCTATGAACTCTGTTTATGTTTAATCCTACATCCATGCATCTCTCCGGGTGTTGGGTGTTACCTCTTCAATATTAATGGGTTTCACTATGCAGAATACACAACTTGGAAATAATTCCATCTGTCCTCCTCTCATTCAACGTTTCTTATGCCCTTTAATCATCCATTTTATATGGTGTCTTACATTTATTTTCCTTACATTTCCTGTCATGGTTTTGGACAAAAGTCAGTCTCCCCCCCCATATGTTGGGATGTACATCTGAGGCCGTACCATTACTTCCATTTGGACTCCTTGGGTGATTAAAATCTCTCTGCTGATCAACAGTGTCACTGACTTTCTCTGTGAGGGACATCTAATCCAAACCCAGGTTCACCATCCCACTTTACACGTAAACCTTAGCTGTGAGGAAATGGGGGTTCCTGTCGCCTGCAGTCTGTGTTTGTCTTGAACAGAAGCTGGTTAAGCTCACACACCACAGTGGTTCTCCTGCCTCTTACACTCATAAAGAATTCCAGTGGGAGAAATGGAAGTCCTAACGTAAAATGGACAGACCCTAATAGGGACAAATCCTGAATGTTAATAGGCAAATGTGATCAGTTAAAGGAGCAGTCCTTGATTAGAGGATGAAAGCAGGGTTATAGAAACATCCACGCCTCTCTCTTTCTAGACAGTTTTGTTCCCAATATTAAGTTACAAGTTGGTCATTTTATCACGTGCTTTCATCCAAAGTGACTTTACAGTGATTAGTTAGGCTCACGTTTGGGTTACATTTTGCTCAAGGATGTAACGATTGTAAAGCAATCAATGTGTGCATCAGGTTTAACTGCAATACCAAGAGAGATCGTTAAAACACATTTTCTTCTAAGAGTGTGGGTAGATTACAAAGAATACCTACGAGGAGTAAACAGTCGTCTCAGACGGAGACAGCGTGGAGGAGAGAAGTGAAGCTAAACCATCTGGTTCATAAGGTCCATAAACTGTTATAGAGCAGAAGTAGAGGATTATTTCAAGAATGGCTCTGTGTTTGTCTTAGAGAGACACTGGATTTTGTCACATAGGACCAGCTCAGCATCTCACGAACGCGCGCACACACACACACACACACACACACACGAGCGCGCACGCACGCAGACTTCTCTTCCACACACTTTCAAACTACTTTACGCACTTCCACACACACACTTGGAGCAATCACTCTCCACAGAGGGACGCACTCAAACACACACTTGACACACTAATACACTAATAATGCATGAATGCCTGGTCACACGCGCTTGCACGCACGCATGTGCACCTTCCTGCACATCCCTCACACACACTCATGCACACATACTGTAGATTGCATTGTTGTGTGACAGCACTGCAGAGATAACGCAGCAAATGGAGTTTGGGTGCGTGCGTGATCTAAGGCTAGGCAGTGTCTGATAAAGTGGTGGGCTTAAAGTTGTTTTAATAAGGGTAGGGCCCCGATTTGTGTTTGTGTGATTAAGTGTATATATCTGAGCGTGTGTGTGTGTGTGTGTGTGTGTGATTTTTCATACCTTTATGTGAAATGATGAGCCTCAGCCTGTGTGTGTGTGTGTGTGTGCGTGCGTGTATGAGGTTAGGGTCAGGTGTGTGTGCCTCTGCATCTGCTCAGTGTCGGCCTTGTCGCCATTACGATGACATCATGAACAGGCTGAGGATTTACAGTTAGAATCTCTCCCCCGTCCCCCCCCCGCGCCTCCTCTGTACAAATGAATGAATGAACGGGTGGAGAGAAGACAGAGAGAATGAGAGGAGAAGCAAACTGTTTTACAGTATATTTATACTATATATCCTTCTGGGCACTTTGTGACCGACCTTCAAAAAGTCCTTCACAGCTAGACCTTGTGTGACTATACCAAACTTGGCACATGAGTATGTATAAACTGTATGAATAAACATACATGCACATTGTGCTAAAGATAGTAGTTTACAGATTCATAATGCGTGAATAAAGGAAATACTTTTGAAATAGTTCTATGAGCCTTTGGAAGTAGCTTCCAGTGTTCCGCTGCCACTCTGGGGGTCCCATCCACCACTCTGACGGGCTGCAGGGCCCAGTGCTTCACAACACTGGCTTCTACTGCCTTGTATGTCCAATAGTGTGGAACCACAGCTATACATTTGTAAAGGCACGGAGGCCCTGGCTTTGTTAAATTCCTCAATGGTGCCAATAGCTGTTCAACCTTTCTCATTCTTAAAACTCCGTTTTAATAGTCACTTAAAAGTGATGTACATTTGTTTGCCAAACCTTATATTTTAACTCACGTGCGGCTTGAAGAAACCTTGTATGACGGTCAGAAACCACATACGACTGTTGTCCGTTGCATGTTATCAGCGAAGGAGCACACAGGGTTTGATTCACTAGATACAGCTGCAAACCAAATAGCCAGTGTGTAAACTATTTAGGGGATAGAAACTGCACTACAGCTCAGTGTCACTTTAACAGCACAGACATGCAAAAAGATGAAGTAATGCTAGAGTGTCTGTTTGTGTGTTCCCCACACAGAGAGAGTGATGGGAGAATCCGAGGTGTATTTGGAATAAATATAATTTTATCACAAGGATTTAGGTTCACGTGCTGCAAGGTAACTCTCAGATATGGTAAAAAGTAAACGCAGTTGGCTCTAACTAGATGAATGTTCCATTAGGCTTTCTCTGTGTGTTTAAGACAAGATCTTGTAAATAGAGATTGAATAAAATTTGAGTGTGACACATTAGTACTTGGATGAACTGTTAACAAAAACATAGTTAACCCTTATTGTCATTTTTAACGGTGGAGGATTCATTGGAATGGAGACATAAACACACTTCAGTACTAATATATTATTATGTATTTATTTAAAAGATCCTCATTATCTGATATTTTGGCAATCACAACATTCCATACAAGGACAATACAGATCAACAAATCTAAATATAATTACAGTTAAAAGAAAATGGACAATATTATGAAACAAAACAGATTAAAATATAAAGTTTATTTTAAATAAAGCAAAACAAAAATACAGAAAATAGCAAATAATGATACTACAAACATTCTTGGATTGATTTAGTTTGTGCCGCAAACATTTCTCCAATGCAGACAAACATTATGGTTGTTGAGCGGATCCAGTTGCTACTAGTTCAAGGACACTTCCTCGGACCTGGGACTCCTGTGGGGTCTGTTAATGCTACAATTGACAGACCACTCATAATTAACTAATTTACAACGTGCTTTAAATGTATCCGACGTGTTAGTTCGTAAGTACGGCACAATGTGAAACATATTATTTAAAGTTTTATTGCAAGATCTTGTTTGCCTACCATCACCTGTTGCATCTTAACCGTCCTGGATGAGTGGATTCCTCCCTCTGTGGTCCCTTACCAACCCCATGGGGTTTTTAATTTGAGTTTTTCCTTGCCCGGGGGGAGGAGCAGGTTAAGGTGGTGTTGTTTGTTTCCATGTGAAATGTAGGCTGTAAAGCCCTTTGAGATTGCAATGTGATCAAGGGCTATATACTTAAACTTGACTCGTGGGAACTGAAGTAAATGCAATGTATATATTATAGTATATTTGTAAAGCAAACTTGTAATTTTATTCATTTAGTATTAATGTATGATTGATAAACATCTGACACATATCAGTCATTCTTGTTCTGTGCTCAAGGGCACTGCAGAAATAGTTTTTTGCACTTTGGCCAAGTTTGTCTTCAGACTGCTGGAAATGTGATCTAACAGGTTTCTGGCCTCAGAACCACAGTTCTTAAGTGTTAGGTGGAGTGGCTGCGACACAGATGCATTATGGGACACTTGTACATTGACAGTGTGGCCAGTGAGGTTCACACACTGCCTTCACATCAAATCTGCCTTTATATGTCTGAGCTCCTCACGGCATTCCTGTGCGTGCGTGCGTGCGTGCGTGCGTGCGTGCGTGTGTGTGTGTGTGTGTGTGTTTGTTTGTTTGTGTTTACGGAAGCCGGGATGGAGGGGATTATTATAATGACGTGGGATCCGTCTGTAAGGAGAGGACAGAATTCCAAGGATTCTGATCCCTGGGTGTCCTCCCCACAGCGCCGGCCTGGTCGGATCTGGGATGGTAGCTTCCCAACCACAAGGCATCCTATCAGCCTGAGTCTCTGCCTGACAAGCCACACAGAGAGAGAGAGATAGATAGATAGAATATTTTGTCTTTGGGTAACAGGATGACCTTGAGGTTAGAGTTGTCAGCCCCTATTAGTTATTATCCCCAATGGAACCATGCCTGTTGAAGTGTCCTTGAGCAAGACATTGACCTTAGCCAGAGAGAAACAGGGTTCATAGGGTAGTCATTTATCACAAACGCGTAAAAGGAATACCATACACTCTATTTAATGTCCATTTAGATTGTACATAAGAGTACATTGTTTGAAAACATCTTGCCTATTCATGAAAGCCTTTAGCGTTCTTAGTTCTGATAATCGGGTGGCGCATGTTATTCATACAGTGTTGCTGTAATCATACATCACTGAAAGGTATAGTCATCTATTGCAAGATAAATGTAAGATAATACACTTTTTGTCAAATTAACCTAATATTTCGCTATCTTACCGTTCTGTGTGTGTGTTGAAACAATAATCTGGTACTTCTACACAGCCCGGGCTCTGTGAACAGGAGCATAAACAAAGTGTGAACACCGCTCACATCATCAAAGCCGTAGCATTACGCTTTGCTCCACAATGCATTTCTACGTGTGAGGCACCGCCACGGAGGAGGGCCACTGAGGACCGCAGAGAGATACGGTTTTGATTTGAGCTGGAAGTTAGCAAGAATGACTGACCCTTCTTTTAACATATTGTACCTTAAATACTGTATTTATACGGTATCAAGTGTTTTGTATTTGTATGGCCTACAGCAGGTTCTGTATATTTCACCAGCAGTAATGCAGGCACTACATTACACAGCGACAATAAACCACTTCATGGGTTCAGTTTGACTGATAGTGAATGAATTATCTTCCCTGCAGGCAAGAGGCACTGTTGGCAGCCATCAGTGAGAAAGACGCCAACATCGCTTTGCTGGAGCTGTCCTCATCCAAGAAGAAGAAAACGCAGGATGAGGTGTCAGCGTTGAAGAGGGAGAAAGACAACCTGGTGCAGCAGCTCAAGCAACAGGTAGGAGCACACATGCAGTCAGGGTTGGGAAGTAACTAATAACATGTAATTAGTGAAATGTAATCTGATTACAAAAAAAACTAAATGTAATCTATTAGTTGCCAGCTAAAATAGTAGAAACAGATTACAGGTGTTGTATAATTAGATTACTTCTCTGAATATTTTCAAATGTAAAAGGTAAGAAAACGAATGCATAAAACAATCTGATGTTCTCTCCTTAACCTTTCACAAAAATAGAAAGATTTTCCATGCCAATGCAGTAAATTGCTTTGGATGGCATTTCAAAGAACAATGTTTATGCGTGAAGTAATCTAAAAGTAATGGAAAGTAATCAGATTATGTTACTACATTTTGGTACTCCAAAAATTACATTACTGATTATAATTTTAGTCTGGTAACTAGTAACGGATAACATTTAAAAAGTTACCTACCAAACCCTGCATACAGTACACACTCACACATGGTAAAAACCTCAATGGTGTCCACAGATGTAAACACTGAATCTAAATACCACTACCTTCCCCTTTCCCACCACATACGCACACACACACACACACACGCGTGCACACACACATCACTCCTTTCACAAATGCATGCGCTTCAAGAAATGCACATTACCAGAGTGACAACAAAGTGTGTGTTTGTGTGTGTCTGTGTCTACACACACACACACACACTTGCCCACACTCAAACACACACCTAGACATGCATACGCACCTGTGCCAAAAACAAGGATGTAAACATGACCAAAATACGAGTGTGGTTGGACGCACAGGGCCTCATTCACTTGCTCACACACACACACACGCACAGACACACCTTGTAAAAGGGTCTCTTGAGCCTAGTGAACTCACCAATCCCAGAGTGGTGGTCCGCTTCTTCTCTCGTCTGTACACATCTCTCTCTCTCTCTCTCAAACAAGGGATAGATTAGAAACGAGGTAAATGAATACAATAAAATATCAGATACATAATGGCGTGTAAGGAAGATAGTGTGTAATGCCTATCAATTCAATACACTTTATTAGCATGACGAATCAGTTTACATATTGCCAAAGTATGATACATATTTTTTCTTTTTTTCTTTTCATATTAATGTGAAACTACAGAGCATAATAAGAGAGCCTATTGCTCTTTGTGTCTGTCTGTCTGTCTGGGTGTAATAATACTAAAATGCCTTTAGTTAATCTACTGTGCTTAACTGCAGTCTGGGCAATCTCAGTTGAGACCTTGAATTGAAAACACGAATCCCACAAAGAAAGCCGTTCATAGTCAACCCATAGAACCCAACAACTTGTTTATACAGTATAACAAGTATGAACGCAACATGTAAACATTGTTCCTGGATCTAGTGTTGCCATTAGCATTTCACTGCTTCACACATCAACCTCATCAACCTTCTAATGTGCACGCACACACACATACACCCACACACATAGACGGACACAGATACACACACACACAGATAGATACGCTCACAAGCAGGCACATACTGTAGGTTCACAGGCAGAAATAGGCAAAACACATAACCAATGCATGCATTCTCTCTCTCTCTCGTGGTCCCTGCGTCCGTTCATCCCTGCTTCCCTTCTCTCCTCTTCCCGCCTGTTTGAAGTGTTTCATGACACCTCAGGGTCTCTGAGGTGGTTACTGACAGCACAGAGGCCTTACTGTCTGCTCCCTGTGTGTGTGTGCGGGGTCTTGCTCCCCTCTCTCTCTCTCTCTCTCTCTCTCTCTCTCTCTCTCTCTCTCTCTCTCTCTCTCTCTCTCTCTCTCTCTCTCTGTGTGTTGTCATAATTTTCTGTCTGTCTTTGATGGATCACAGCTGAGATTTCCTCCCTATTCCCGTATTCCGTGTGTGCGCGTGCGTGTGTGCGCACGTGCATCTGTGTGTGTGTGTGTGTCTGCGGTAAAGCCATCCTGACGGCTGGTGGTGATGGCAGCAGCAAAGGTTAGTCAAGTATTTTTAGCCAACTCTCTCAGGGCCCCATGCGCGCACACACAGCATATGAACATTTACATATACACTGAAGAACTATTGAGAGAGAGAGATTAACTCAGCCACAAGACCAACAACCACTAATCTAAACAAAGTGATGGTTTAAAGTAGCGATATGAAGTAGTATGTTCTAAACTATCGGTTCATATTTCATGTTTAGTGTAACATGGAGCTGTCTGGAACAGCTTACTGTAACCTATACTGATTTCTTGGCTCACCATGGTGATATGACAGGAGAGAGAGAGAGAGAGAAGAGGTCTCTGTTGAGAGAAACAGATGGAAGGGATGGCAGACCGAACGATCGATATGCCGACGGAAAGGCGGAGATGTGCAAAGAGTTCAGGATGGAGTAGAATTACCATGAGTGTGCGCGCGTTGCTTCCTGTATGTTGCCCTTTGACCCTCGGCTATGACTCAAACAGGAGACGGTAAATCAATGTGACCTCACTACTCTCTCTCTCTCCTGAAACCCCAGGGATCTTAGATAGAAAGACAAAATGAGAGAGTGGTGTGTGTGTGTGTGAACGTGCCAGACATTAAAGAGTGATGGTGAAATGTATGAGGAGACGGTGAGAGTAAGAGAGAGGGCCACATGGGTTATGTTCACACATACATATGGTTAACATTTACTCAACTGTACACGTGTGTGTGTGTGTGTGTGTGTGTGTGTGTGTGTGGTCGTTCCACACCTGCGTACGGTTGGACTGTAAGGCTTGGCTGGCCTCGTCTTTAGCTGTGCATATCACGTTTTCCATCAATTCTATTTGTATGTTGTGAATGTGTGTATCACCTTACTGTCAAGGCGAGACACATTTGAACAAAGGTACATGAGTGTACATGTTAGGGACCTTATAATGAATTCTTGATTCATGTTAAGCATGTCTATCTATTAACTGAAAGTTATATTTGTGGGAGACATTTAGCACACAAATGTGTGTGTACAGTATGTCTTAAAGGATTACAATTTGTGTGAGTGTGATATTAGGTCTGACATGGGACTCTATAGGAGATTTAAATGGATTGTTGATATGATATTGATGATGAGATGTGAGTGCTTTGAAATCCTGCCATTTATCTCCGTGCATCAGGCATAATTCTCCTCACTTTTCTCTGTTGCTACTTCAAAATGCATCTTGTTTTTAATTCTATATTTATGTATCTTCATAGATAACTAATGTTTTATCTTGAATGTGTGTAAAAAAAATCAAAATTCAAACAGAAATATATAAATTAAGAAAGATCAGCTAAATATCTTTAAATCGTCATGGAACCCTACATGTATCAACGCTGTGGTCCTTTCATCAGATACAAAAAATAACATTTATCTTGATGGTATTGGTTGTCGTATAGACATGACTCAGCTATTTTTCTCTTGCTAATTATCCGGTTATCGAAAAATGTCGCCTCCGAACAATGAAAAAAATTTTGGGGAAAGAAATGGGGAGGGGGGGGGATAAAATGAATCTAATCTATATTCCACTGAGCCTTATCGCTTTATGAAATTTCATCTCTAGCCTGGAAACCATGAGTCAGCAATTTGTGTCCTCTGTGTTGTAATTTGTTTCTTATTCTGTCGGACATATTGCCAGAGGACAACGGGGGGGATGACATGATAAGGAAGAAGGAGGGCTGAACTAAAAGAGAGAAAGAGAGATGACAGAAAAAAGTGAGATGAGTTCTCACTTGAGATGTAAATGAGGAGAAGGAGAGAGGGATGGGGGAAATTAATGAGGAAAAGGCAAGCATGAGGATGATGTTCTCTCTGCCTCATCTCATTTGCCTAATTTTCACTTATTTTATTGAAGGCCTGGTTTGTGGTTTTAGTGTTCAGGGGTCAACACTAGAGCTGGACGATATTACCTAAAATCACAATCACGATTAACAGTGTGCCTCGATTACGATTAAGGAACCATTATTTTGCCTTCGGTTTGCTTTTGTTTGAGTTCTCCATTTGCTTCCATCCAGTTGTGTGGACAGGGCAGAGTCAGGTGACTACATGACTACACTCGCACTAGTTAACTTAACAGTATAGTTTTTACTTTTGTAAATGAAGGATTTCGTTTTGCTAGCAAAGGGTTAAAACATTAAGATAATAATTATGAGCTTTCATTATTTAAAGTAAAATATATTGACAGTCAATAATGTACTTACCCTGCTGTGTTAGGTTATTACCTGGTCTGGTAGTACTGTGTCAGTCATGTATTTGGAATCAGTGTGCATTTCCCTCACTGCACCTACCAATTGTAGGCATTTCAGTCTGTGATATTTCAGAACCATTGTTCCAGAAATTGAATTTCCTCAGGAGTGTCTCATTGAAATAGTTGACTGAATATCACTAGCCTACATGCTGGTGCAAAATGTACCAAGAAGCCGGTAATAAAGTTTTATATTTGCTTCGAAGCTGGAAGGAAGAAGAAAGCTATCTAGAAAGCTGGAGAAGACCTACGAGGTGTAGATGGATTAACAATAAACCCACCTTGTTTTTATAGTAAGTTGTCTGTTCTGTTCTGATCTGATTCAAGATGGGTGTCCCATGTCCGGGTCCCAACAAATCTACTACTATCTGTAAATCACCTTCCCCCTAGTCAACACTATTACGGACGCTTTGGATATAAGAGTGATGCAGAGTGATGCAGAAGCAGACTAACATAGCCTAGAGAGAGACAGAGAGAGAATTAGATACATACAGTATTTGAAGGGATTTGTCATGGGGCTTAGAGATAGCGAGTGGAATGGCGAGTGAGAAGGGGACCAGCGGATGCGAGATAAGAGAAGTATCACAGGGCTGTGGGTTCAAATGCAAATGGAAACCTTCGTCATTAATCTGCTCATTCTTTTGTTAATAAATTATTTAATATTTATCTTTTTAAATGGCCATAGCATGTTGTGAATTTCCATTTGAAATCCTCCATGTTGATGCTACAGGGAGAGAGCCCAGAACAGAGAAACTAATATGAAACCGATATACAGAATATACAACAGAACACTGATTATTGCCCATGGAAATGTGCCTGCAAACTGCAGCGGTTAGCATGCTAAGTAGACAAAACAATATAACAGGATAGCTGTAGACACAATGCAGCATCTTGACGGGAAAGGGCAGGTAAAAACACAGCTGTTGGCCTTAGAAAGGACAGTGTGATATACTGAGGGACAATATTGAATTTGGAAGTGGGTCATTGGCCAGAGCGGAAGAAAGACAGCGACAGAAATAACAGAGGACGAGAGAGATTTTGAAATGAGGCCATGTTAGGCAGCTAAACTATCAGGATACAATATGGAGAGATAGAGACCATGTATGGCACCTTAGATAAGCAGAAAGAGGGTGAAACACTGTTATGTACATCGTCATCTTATGTACCAGGCATGCAGATATTTGAGTTGTTATAAATATACTGTAGTCCATACCACACAATTCTAAACGTACCAGTTTACGACAGTATATTGGCTAGGTTGAGCCTCCCAGACTGACCATAAGCCCATATATTAGTCTTTCTAAGACACCTAAACATCCTATTGGTTATTTCTAGGGGTCGACCAATTCATCGTTTTGCCGATTTATTGACTCCAATAAGACGTTTTACAAACTACTGTTATCGGAGAACTGGGCTCCGATAGTGGCCAATAGCTGCGCAGACTGCATCGGTCACGTAGAATACATCACCTTGCATTTGCCACAGGCTCAGTACACGAAGTCAAGGTAATTCAATGTGTACCTGTTATCATTTATATTTAAATTAGGAATGTACGTGATTAGTCAGTTAAACGCTAGTCTGCACCAGAAATACTAGTTGATTTAGGTACATTTTCTTGTTCACTGGGTCAGTCAGTGCTGTCTGCACTTGAAACGTTGTTGACGCTGTGAGTGAAGTTGGGAGCGTGTTGGATTCAACGCTTTCAGATTGGCGAAACTATAGGGACAGACCCCGCTCCCACAACTTGACTTGGAGTGAACTTTTGAAGACCCCTCAAAATAACACAACACACAGCCATTAATGTCTAAACCGCTGGCAACAAAAGTGAGTACATCCCTAAGTGAAAATGTCCAAACTGGGCCCAAAGTGTCAATATTTTGTGTGGCCACCATCATTTTCCAGCACTGCCTTAACCCTCTTGGGCATGGAGTTCACCATAGCTTCACAGGTTGCCACTGGAGTCCTCTTCCACTCCTACATGACGACATCACGAGCTGTTGGATTTTGGAGACCTTGCGCTCCTCCACCTTCCGTTTAAGGAAGCCCCACAGATGCTCAATAGGGTTAGGTCTGGAGACATGCTTGGCCAGTCCATCACCTTTACCCTAAGCTTCTTTAGCAAGGCAGTGGTGGTCTTGGAGGTGTGTTGGGGTGGTTATCATGTTGGAATAGTGCCCTGCGACCCAGTCTCCTAAGGGAGGGGATCATGCTCTGCTTCAGCATGTCACAGTACATGTTGGCATTCATGGTTCCCTCATTGAACTGTGGCTCCCCAGTGCCGGCAGCACTCATGCAGCCCCAGACCATGACACTCCCACCACCATGCTTGACTGTAGGCAAGACA
>JAODOY010075558.1:0-12958 GCA_025399855.1 Forbesichthys papilliferus
ATAATATCTTATAAAATAGCATTTTGTGCAATTCTACTAAGAATTTCAATAATAATATTTACTTTAGGTGTAAATGTATTTGATCAACATATTTAAATAAGATTACTTGAGTGGCAGCATTTGCTCTTAAAAAAGTAGCAAATTAGGCTACCATAGTATTTATCCTATAGGCCTTTCTAATCTGAGTCCATCTTCAGCAAATACAACGACAACAACGTTATTATTACAAACTGTAAACGGAATCGGTTGGTTTCTAAGTCGAGTATCTACAAACAAATGGGCCTACGTCGTTTGCGTTGAATGGTCAAAGCAAGGTAATAATTAGTAATCCTATATCTAATTGTTCCATTCATAAAATGTCCATTTCGAGGCGTCAGGGATTTGCAATTCGATAGATCCGTTATTCACTGAATAAAACTCCAAGGACACGCAATCCACAACTAAAACAAAAGCCTTGAGTGTTTTCCAAGCAGACAATTTACAATGTGGTTAGGATTGGGAAAACATGTTTGTATTTTTGACTACGCTGAGATTTTATCAGCATGCAAATAAAAACGTTTAAACCGTAATTATTTAGGTCTATAATTAATAACCAAGTAATATTCTTATATCCAGTAGTAGACATTATGTTACAAATAGACAAAATAGCAGACCTATTAGAGTATTACACATTTACTTTATCAAAGGCGACTGTCTGATTAAGAAGTGACATTGATATAACACATTTTACACAGTCTATATCTTAAATATATCACTCAATTTCAGACAACGCCTAACAGGTGTACAATTTCACTTGAGTCAAAAGTCCTTGTCAATGTCCTCAAAAATATATAGGCTCTACGTCTAAAATTCACGATAAACCGCATCAGCAAAAAAAAAGTTATTTTACAGACTTACACATATAAATATAGGCTATTAATTTAAGACAATATTATGCGCAGACAACAATGTAGTTGGCTTTAGCTTACATTTCAGCACCTGCAGAGACGACCAGTAACACAGTCTTGAACAAACAAAATTATGACTATACACATAGCTGAAGGCTTAGGCAAAAATCAAACAGTAAACCACCCATCAGTATCACGGGACAGCGGGAGCTTGCGCCCAACTGACGCCGCTGCTTGCACGACAGGTGGAGGCACCTGTGCCCGTGGTGCACGTTGGAACATGACAGGTGAAGTAAACTCTCCCACGGCTCTCATCACGTTTAGTGATGGGACTTGCTGGTAGCCATATAACTTACTCAATGTCCTAGAAATCCACAAAATTCTTCAAAAGAAAAAACTCAAATAAGCCACACATAGCAAGCTTACAAGCACTTGTTTGTGCTTACGAGCAGTTCTGAGCGAGAACACTTACTTGTCATGCTCCTGTGACATCTTGTTTGGTCAAACTGGACTTTCTAGTTGGTACTGAAAATCCGATCCGTCTTCTTTACCTGCACAACTCAGTCAGTAGGCAAGATGAGGGCCACGGCAAAAGGTTGTCCCTAGAGAACGGGTTTTGTCGGCTTTTCTAGCTTTTTGGGCTATAGTGAGAATTTGAGGCCGGTTTTACCTGTGACAGGGCCACGGATTGGATTACAGGTGAACGTGGGGGCGGAGCCAAACAGTCAATAACACTTTTTTGTATTTATGATTGGCTAACCTGGGGCGCTCCGCTGTAAAACAGGAGCGGGCCTAATTTATCAGACGATGTGAAGTGAAACATTTTTGAGTTGAGATTGTATTTTATATGTTTATAGGCTATAAATAAAAATCTTAACCTAGATTTAAATCACTAAGATAATACTTTTTTTTCTTAGTGCTTTAACTCTATAGCCTATGTTTTCCAGCAACTAAAACACATGCACATTAGGCAAATAGACTATCTGTAATTGTGTCATACTTAGAACATCTCCACAATGTGTTTAAAAGAATCACCCAAAAACATTGTGACTGGTATTGTTAGGCTTGTTTTCATTGTCTTGCAATAGGTCTATCTAGAGATAACAGTTTTCTAGCACATCCGCAGTTTGAAAGCAAGCAAATCATCCTGTAACCACCAACCTAAATGGGTTGTACATTAGCATACAAGCAAATAAAAGTCTTACATTAACGGTAAAATGCTAATCTTAATAATCTGTGTAATAAATATCTGTATAATTGTTTGGAACATCATTATAATAGCCACACATTTATCTGCACAATAGCCTAAAATAGTGGAGTTTTATTGTACAGAAATGTACAAAAAATATACAGAAAAAGTTATAGTTTACCTTTGACAAATGATATTTGATATATTAATAAATGCATAATGCATAAAGAGCATCTAAAACCAGTCTATCCAACATCCCTGTATAGGCCTACCATCATATTTTGAGTCAGTCTCTCTGTAGTTACTGTATAGGCCTATACTGTACATCGACCTAATCTGTTATTGTGTTGTATAACATATTTGCCAGTTGTCCCCTGGCCCTAACTATAATCCTTAATAACTAGCATCTGTCAGATCATAAGATAAAAATGAACACTAAGGGGCAAAATAAACAGCCCTGCTCCTTTGTCAGAAAGGGGCTTAAAAGATGGTATCAGCCATTTTAAAAGTTTCTATACAGCCTTTAGAGCCCCCCCGTCCCCCCCCCCCCCCCCCCTCCCCACCCCCATCACAGCTTCTTCATGCTGACTCACACACACACACACACAACCTCCTGCTCGTGTATCCTGGTTTACTGTTTATTTATCCCAATGGAAGGACACCTGCTCCTGGGAGTTTGTTTGTGTTTGCACTGAGGACATGCAGTGTGGTGCAGCGAGGGAGCGATACTAGCATTGTGTGTGTGGTGTGGGGGGGCAGAGTACTATCTGCCCATAGTTGCCAGTGGTCTGTGTCCACTGGGGGGGGGGGGGGGGGGGGGGCAAAAAAAACCCCCCCCCCCCCCCCCCCCCCCCCCCCCCCCCCCCCCCCCCCCCCCCCCCCCCGAATACAACCCCCAGTCACATTAATATGTGGCTTAGGAATGATTATAATGTGCAATACACCGCTGTTGACCTGTAATTGGAAGTGTTGTTGTCGCTTGAAGCAGAGTGCTGGCTGGCTGCCACTTGTCTCTACGGTACTTCCCCCTGAACAGCACTCTCCTGGCTCGGACCGGAGAGCATGGGTCGTCGTGACGATGTCATGTTGATAGAATTGTTTGGAAGAAGTCTTTCTTCCAAACAGACCAGATCCAGACCCAGTTACAAACGATGAAGACAAATTGCAAGGAGGCCACAAAAGACAATGGTTGTCCTTTTATTCACTTTTCCATCCATGTCTCATCTTAATTTTTTTGTCTTTTTGGGGGGATTCCAATTCCCGATGATTCCAGACCAGTCACAAATGTTTTCAGACCTTTTAAGTCTATGCTCCCCACTCCTTCGTCCCAGCAAAACACCCTCCTGAGACCGTTAGCAACCTTTTCACATTGAACCTTTCTCTAATAGTACCCTTAACCAGAATGGAAATGAGATGCAAATTGATTCCACTCTTTTCAGTCATGTAAGTGCTTGCCTGAAGTAGGAGAACACAGCCTGGTGGAGTCATGCAGGACCATCATTTTGGGACAGGCTAGAAGTCACAGCTCATAAAGTGCCAGGCTGTTTTCAGGTAAACAGTGGCGAGTTTGAGAGATGAACCTATTTCAACAATGAAACACTGTTATTTTGTTTGACGATCATTATCAGGTTTGGCCATTGTCTGTAAATATAACAACAACAAACAACTGCACAGAAAGAGTTTTAACCTATTATTATTGCAACTACATCTAAATTACTAATCGGTAACTTATTCACAGATATAGTTACAATACTATATGTACATGCAATGCTGGAGCAATGGCCGGTAGTTTAATACTATAATAATCATAATAATAATAATAATAATAATAATAATAATAATAGTAATATATAGTAATACATATTATTTTGGACGCCTTTCTAAACACTCAAAGACATATATCAAATACATAGATATGAAACATTTGGCTGAAATATACATACTATAGTAATAAACATTTGATCTGAGAAATATATACAAAATAAACAAAATAAAATAAAACAGTCAGTTGAGAGTGGAACGAAGGGTCAAATGTCATAGGCAACCTTGAAGAGGTGGGTTTTGAGGAGCTTAGCAAACGAGGTGACTGTTACCATAGTTAAGACTATGTCTTATTAAAGCTGTGTGTGCTTATTAAAGTGTATGTGCTTTGTGGGTACCTACATGGGGTTTCAGTATTCTGTTTTCTTGGAACAAGGTGATGACTAGAGCTCTGCTCATGAAGTTTAGTGTTTTGCTGAGGCCTAGTTTAGATGTTATCACATTGTTTCCTATGCTTATAGTATAAATATTCACTCACGGTGAGGGCAAGGCAAGCCCGTATGCTCTTCCCTTCTGCCAGTGATGGTGAGAGAGAGAGAGAGAGAGAGAGAGAGAGAGAGAGAGAGAGAGAGAGAGTGAGAGAGAGAGTGTGTGTATTTGTGTGAAAGAGATGGGTCTGTGTTTTTTTACAGGCGTTATGGATTCAGGGATCCTTAATGGAGTGTTTGTGTGTATTTTGCTTCACAACATTGTAGATGTTATAGCCCTTAGCCATGAATCTGAATGTGTAACGGGCCAAACTGAATACAGGGGCCGTTATCATGGTATAATCCAAAAACAGATACAATATGTAATTTCAAACTACACTACTCATTGGGAACTATACATATTTGCTTATTCTCCTAATTGTCTTTCTTGTAAAAGCACCTGTGTCCAACTGTCTGGCACAGGGCATGAAGAGAGCTAGCTTAACTGCTATAGCCCATTCTCTTCAATTTTGTTGCATGCATCATAAATAACGTCTACAGGAATATATTGTGTTTTGTTTGATGTTCCATAGAGGGATGTTGATTGTTTTAATTTGTTTTATTTTTAATGTGTGGGAGAGGTGATTGGGGGTGTGGTTCAGGTGTGTGTACTAATCACCTGCTTTCACAGTGAACACAGTGAGTGGGAGAAGACCCATGTGGATGGAATATGGAAGGCATATAAGGCATATGGCCATAGCTTTATATACACAGTATGTTGAGATTGGTGAAAAAAATCGACAGAAGCGGTTTGCCCAATCAAACATGCTTGTTTGGAGGTGAATTTTGTTACAAAGCATTATTTCTAGATGTTTCTACAGTGAAGTAGAACCATACAGAATGGGAGCCTACACAATTGACCACCTTTTTTTTTTTTTTTAAACAATTTTACAGGTGAATGAGAGTTAGGTTACACTGTGCGCTCGCTTGTGTGCGCGCGAGTGTGTGTACCCTGGACCGAACTATGTTTCTTTCCTTTAGGAATGCTCTAAGAACAAGAGCGTAAGCTAAAACAAAGTCTCTGAACCATCAGGAGAAGATGGAGTCAACAGAGAGACAACATCAGGGTAACATGAGTGTTGTAATGCAATGCTGCAGGCTCAGACACTTCCATGCAAATGACGAAGGTTTACAGAGTGTATCCAAATCTTTCTCTTGTACCGCGTGACATTCCAGGATACATGGACACCTTAGTGTGTGTGCGTGCGTGTGCACGTGTATGCATTTATAGTGTTCAGATGTCTCCCTTTGTCTTTTTAGACATTTAACGTTACAATTGTTAATTGCAGTGCCACCAGTATGCAAAATGTAACCGTTTCTAGGACATAGACTGTCCTAGACTAAAAACATTTTAAAAGTAGATGTTTTTATTTCATTTTTGTTTTAATTTTGGACTAGGCTTAAATGTAGAGTCTGCGAATGTAAGCTAATACACTTTTCCAATTCAGTGAATATCTAGCTCCCTGTTCAGTGTACACGCTAAAAAGTGTTTTTGTTTTGGTCAACTATCAACTATCAACAATGGTTCCCCGGCACCTCCGACTCCACCTTTAATCCATATCCGGGAAACTTATGTTATTGTTTGAAACAGTGGGCGGCTGTAGGGGGACGGGCAGACGACAGTGTGAGCCTATGAGAGCTGTGCCGGGAGGAGTAGAGAGGAGTGCGAGCCAATAAACAGGGAGTCGGTGAGTGGGAGGGGCCGGTTTTGAACGGAAACAACAGTGCTTGTGCCTCAGCCAGAAGGGTAACTAACCTCAGGCACAAACTGTGAAGAGTTCCTCCATCTCACCCGCACTGTTAGCGGCACGATAGCAGTTAACACAACATACGCTGTAAAAATGTGACACCACACCAGGCGTTTTGTATTTATGGTCATCCTTGAAGGGTGGTGTTACTTGACAAGTCATAAGGCCTTTTGTTGCTGGTTGCTTTTTCCGGAATGCAGGCGAACAGAACTCACAACATTCCAGGCTCATCGGGAAGTAGGCTAGCATGCTATTTTAAGAATAAACAATCATGTGAGTTGTACATCGAAAAGGCAGTGTGAGAAGAACACATTGTGCCCGTATGTGTTCCTAATGTGAAGGTGTCTTATCTACATTTTAAAAGCTATGATTAACCTTAATCATTAGACTGTAAGTCAGTGGTCTTTAAACTGGGGGTCGGGCCCCCACCCCGGAGGAGCACGAGACACGAGAGGGGGTCACAAGATGATTTTCAGAAATTAAATACAATTTTAAAATGATTAAAAGATTAGCCATAATTAGTAGTAGTAAAGTGCATACATTACTTTGATGTATTGTGCTACTAGCCTATATATTAAAATAATATAAAATAATAATATGGCTGTTGTTCTTCTACCACCTCTGGGGACAGTGGGGGACGCGATTCTCTGGCACTGCAATTTTTAAGGGGTTGCGAGCTAAAAAGTTTGAGAACCCTTGCTGTAAGTCACTGGGCAAATGCTACCCAAGGATATATTGCTTTCATCAAATACATTTCCCATTGCATTTCAAATGCATTGTGAAAGGTATATGAGGGCAGCACAGACAATTGTAACTTGAGATGAAATCTTATTAGTTAACAACTCCCCATTCTCTTCAGAGGCCATACAACTCCTGGTGTCCCAGATACTTTCTCAAGAGCTTAAAACTCTACTCTATGGTGTTCTGAAAATGGGGCCCCATATGACGTCATAATCATTTAAAGGTTTCCCCAATAAAGAGAAATGCTTTATTAGAACTGACAACCACAATCAACCCATTGTCAAAAGCAAAGAATATGACGTTTATCGTCAGAACAAAACTGACATTTAACTGAACTGAACAAATGTGACAACCACTCATGCATTCACACTGTTGATCCTATAGTCTAGCAGGTGCTAACAAAGAGGCATTTATACACATCCCAGAATGATTGAGGGAGTTTAGAAATGGATCGGACCAACGGGGCAACTTGACTAAAGGAAGCTATTGTTAATATATATGAGTTTGCCCAACATGCTCTTCCTGTTATCACCCGGTTTAACCTCCTGTTCCACTCAATCAAGTTTACTGTTGCCGGGATTTATGAATCTCAAACGCACTTGTAGAAATCACTGAAGTCTGAAGCAAAACATACGCTGTACAAATACCTGTACAGAGTAGTAACAAACTGTATCCTGAGTCCTGGGAACATTTCTGAGAAAGTTGGATTACGTTTTTTAGACAGGTGTAAAACAAGCGTTTAACGTTCCAATGCATATGACAATTCAGTACATGCAACTTTCCAAATGGCTGACTAATGTATGCAAGCCCTTCATGTATACATACTCAAGCACACACACATGGATATGCTGACAGCACCAATCACAAAGAAATCCTTCTCAGTTTGAATTGTCAAAGAGCATTTATTACCAAATATAAGCAAACAACAATATTATATAATAATAATATATAGTCTCAACAAATACTTAGGTTAGTATAAAGATTAAAGTATGTGTAACAAAAAGTGCAATAATTAAAGTGAAGAAATAACAATTAGGATTCAAGTGGTAAAACAAACTATGTTTTACTGTAAGTGTACCAACCGTTTTACATCTTGTTTGTTTTGATTCATCACCACGAACGCCAGCAGGAATAATGGCGTGTGTGTGTGTGTGTGTGTGTGTGTGTGTGTGTGTGCGTGCGCGTGTCTGTTTCCAATGTGTCTCAAGGATCTCAGGATCTCAGGGGGCAGGTACAAACATGCACAGGTTTCTGTTGTAGTTGAGGCAAACATCGCTATTATGCGATTACTGTCATCTTGCAGGACTCCTCCAAATTACATTAGTACAGTCTTTGCTTTTCTATGGCTCTGCAAGAAACAGAATGATCACTTCTCGTAAAGATCCTTTGGTTTAGGCCTCAGAAGGTTATGCTGTCACAAGGTCAAACGTAACGACGCTAATGGAATTCAAGGTGTCTCGCTGGTGTCACACCTGATACAGAAATATGTTTGCTGTATACCGTATGTATACAGCAAAAAGCACCATCGTGTTGCATCATGGGAAATTCCATGTCAGCCAGAGTTTAGGGTTGTTTCTCTCTAAGATGTATAGGGTTACATTATGCAGTTTATGACGGCAGGTTTTTAAGACAGAAATATCATAATTTATTACTACAGTCTATATATTGAGGTTAGCCCAACAGTTAGTCGCGGTTTAAAAGGCTACATCTTCTTGGGGGACACACACCTCCTGTCTGATGACCCTCTTCTCCCACTCTCCCTCTCTCCCATCAGCCACCACACCTCCTTTCTCCTCCCTGAGCTAATGCTGCCGTCATGCACACTGACCCCCATACACACTGACCCTGTGTCAAGCCCTGCGCCATTGTCGCTCTATTCGCTGAGAGATTACTGCTAACACCCCTGCCATTTCATTGCTAATATGAACTTAAGAAAGAATGGCGGGGGGGAGGGGATCTTGGAGGGACATGTCAGGAACCAGCCAATCAAATGCACCGCAGGGCCAGCACAGAGCGAGTGAAAACAGAGGAGTTTCACTTGAACGGCGGCCAAAGTCTTTGTGCCCGAGGCAGTAGGCAAAAGACAGTAGAGTGGTGTGTTTAGATATTTATCTGATGTAAAACGCCTCAGTCAGTGTGATCTAATGTGTGTTTATTTTATGTTAGTTTACTTATTTAATTAACAGTTTGACACGCAAACAGTAGTGTTCGTATAGTAGTATGTGCCATTTCTCCCCATTAAGGCTTATGTCCTAAAACACACATTTAAATATCATATTGACAACACCCAGCCTGATCTTAATCATTTTTGTCATTGACATTTTTAGTTTGAATGTATTTTTCTCACTGGGACCGTTCACTAAGTTCACACATACAGGTGTGTCACAAGGTCAAGGAGTGTCTACGTTTTAAATCAGAGTCTATTGTTAACTGATCCACAGACCTGTCAAACCACTAACACCTCTGCCTTGGTTCTGGTCACACTGGTATAACTACCCTGGGTGGAGTGCACAAATCACTGCGCCCGACAACGTGTATCGAGCCTTTATAACTGTCAACCATTCCTTGCGGTCAGTTGTTCACTGTACGCCTACATAGTAAAATACTGTGAATGCATCCATGCATCCTCACGAGGCGCTCACACACACACACATACACACACACACACACGCACACATACACACACGGTACATAGCCCAGCACAAGGCTAAGATGCATTCTAGACCCAGGCTAAGACCGTGTTCACACCACTGGCACAAGGTGGGCTAGCCCTGACTTTAGCCTATAGGGTTTGCTAAAGGAGCTGAAAGGTGCCATAACAGTTGGATGGGCTACAGAAAAGGGTGGACATTTTGTCCAATGGACATGTTCCAGTGGATGTTTAACTCTTTGGGGTCTAAGGAGATTTTCCCTGCGCTGTCACTTTTGACCGCAAATCGATAGGATAAAGGGGCGCGAAGTTATTTATCATAATGTTTGATAAGCACTTACTCGTCGCGGGCGACGAGGCCGACCTCAGAGAGTTAACCAAGGGTCAGTGGAAGTGCAGTGGGTTAATGGCATAGGCGGGGGGACGCGTCCCCCTCAATATTTAGAACAAGTGTTATTTGTCCCCCCCAATAAAAACATGAAACACGCACTGGGGCCGCCCGACGATATCGGAGTAGTAGCCCACATGCGTGTTAAATCGCTTGACAGTACTATAACCTAGAATAAGCCTACTATTGGTTCAGACCGTTATGTCCTATATTGGATATCCATCCACACGGCTTTAGAGACTAACAAAGTCTCATTGTCCAGTAGTAGTTTTAAAAGGTTATGGCAAACATGTGTACTAGAATAATATTGCTTTAAGTCAGTTTATGCTAGTTAAACCTAGATCATCCCAAAACACATATGATTTGAATATGCAGCATGATAATGACATGAGCATAAGAGCTATTAAAGTCCAGAGGTTAATACATTCATTCAAATGAATTAATTTATAATTTACTTATAAAAATGACAGATGGGTAAGCTATATCATGGTGTGTGTGTTGAAAATGTGAAATAGGCCTATGCCGATGCCTAGGCCTATGCATTATATCCCATTTATTTTGAATTGTGCCATGGTTCTTGTATTTTATGTTTTCCTTTAAATAAATACAGTTAAACCTTACATTAAGGCAGAAATTGCACACATTGTTCCATAATAATTCACCAGAATGCATAAATTAAGTGTTTGATTCTCAATATTTTCTTAGGTAGAACCCCGTGACCCCCCCCCCGCCTTTACCCAATGTTCAAACGAAATCTACGCCCGATTACTGGGTTGAGTTAACCTAATGTGAAAATGGGGGTTAGGTATCCCAGGGTCATCTCTTACTGTGCAGTGTGAAAAGGCTATAATGTAACCAGCCATGGCCCGTGGATGACGCTTACTGTAAATATATTAAGCGAAAAGACGTTTGCACAAGACTTCAGAAGTACAGTGAATAGAAATGACCAGAAGAGGGCAGTACAACATTGCATTTACTTCATGTCAGGACAATCAACCTTTCCCTAAAGACAACGCGCCGTAGCTCAACATTTGTGTGCATTCGCGTAGGTGTGTGTGGGTGTGTGTGTGTCTGAGGGTGTAAAACTTTTTTTTTAATGTATACTTTGTAATTCCACTGATAAATAGCCAACTTGAACCCTAGGCCTCCTCTGGCCCATTCTCATGCAAATGCTGTCTAGGGTATAGTCTAGAGGTGTGTCTATGGAAATTGCTAGCTGGTGTTAACTGCATGGATAACTGACAAGTGGTCACTGTGTCCCTGATAACATAATTCCATTCCTACTTACATTGATTGCCAGTCCTGTCTGTGATTGATTGAAAACCATTAGATCTTGGTTACTGGTAGATCTTGCCTTCTTTCACTTTCACTTACTCTCAAAAACCTATATTTTCCGAGAGTGCTCTGGCACATGAATTCCCCTTCTATTGTCCCTCGTACGCTGCCGTGGGTCTGCTAGGTCAGGCAAGGCCTCTGGGCGGACAGACACGCGTCTTGGCGGACAGACACGCGTCGGGGCGGACAGACAGACGGCTGAAGCTGCAAATGCAGGGTGTGGGCAAGAGGATGGAGGAGGTCCACATCTCGGCACAGGACAGGAAACAGGATAGCAGGACAGGAAATAGGATACCAGGACAGGAAACGCTGCCACAGCGTCAGTCCTGTTGGTGTTCTGTTCAACCTCTGCACGTGCACACAACACACACACAGACACGCACACACACACACAGGAGCAGGCCTAAATGCATACACATCTCTCTCTCTCTGTTTTCCTCTCTTAGTTCTGTTCAGTTCAAGAAAGGCTGTATTGGCATGACAAGGTAATTTCTCATATTGTCAAAGCAGACGAAAATAACAAAGAAAACAAAAAAATAACAAATAAAAATAAAAATGCAGTGCAGCAATGCAGCAAAAAATAACAAAGAAAACAAAGAAAACGAAAACGTATACAGTACATTGAACATACATGGATTTAATAAACACAGTATGAATACTGTTTTTACAAATGCTGACAGTTCCTTGTTGACATGAATGCATGGCGGTTGATGCAGGGGGAAAGTCAGCCACAGTCTCTGATGTTGTGACAGGCTGTCACATAACGTGCTGCTAGCCTATAAAGCACTCCCTGACTTCTCCTATAAGGACATTAGTTGGTCTTGGTTGTGGAGCTTCTCTAAATCTGTTGGGGCTATTGGGTGGGTTTTAAACTGATTGAAATATTGAGTTCTAAGATGGTGGTATTTTGTGTATTGGGTGAGGACGTGGGTTTCTGTCTCGGGGACGTTCATATCACAGTGCTAGTGGGAGCCATGTTTGTTTGGGTCTGCCTGTCTCCACCGCCAGACCGTGGTCATGAGTCACCGGCTAGTGTTGTTCTATGCTTGATATAAGTGTGTACTCTCTATTGAGTGACACATAGCAATTGCGTTTGTTGTGGTTATTTGTATTTTCTTTCCAATAGTAAATCTATTTTTCTTTCAGTTTATTGATAATGTGGTTAGGCCAGATTGTGTTATTTGTCGTTGTTGGGTATGTGTGACCTGAGTTCCTTGACCAGTTGACTGAGGGGACACTCTTGTTCGTCTGTTGGCAGTTGCTGGAATGTGGTGGGGTCACTCAATTTTAGGTGATTATAGAATTTGAGGGCTCGTTTTTGGATACGAATTAGAAGGGGGTACAGGCCTAATTCTGCTCTGCATGCATTATTAGGTGTTTTTTCTGTATTTTTAGTAGCGTTCGGCAAAATTAGACATGCAGTGTTTCTGCTGGATGTTTTTCCCATTTATAAAAGTCTGATTTATTAAGAGGACCCCACACTTTGCTGCCATATAACAATATTGCTTAAATTATATATTTAAATATTTTCAGCCAGATCCTAATTGGAATATCGATATTAATTTGTTTATTTATGGCGTAAAAAGGCCTTATCTTGCGTTTATGCATAGTAACAGTAGGGCTTCAGTTACACCACAATTTTGTGTGAAGAAGTATTTCCAATTCTCTCTCTCTCTCTCTCTCTCTCTCTCTCTCTCTCTCTCTCTCTCTCTCTCTCTCTGCCACCTCCACA
>JAODOY010075569.1:0-15738 GCA_025399855.1 Forbesichthys papilliferus
CACACCACAATAGGGCAAGGAACCATATATGGTCCCTTCATTGACCTTGATTTGCAGCATAACAATGTTTCATTTTGAAAAAAGTCACAACAGTAATCATGTATTATAATATCTTCAAATAACACTCTAGGGTTAAATTTTAGAATTTCTAAGTATTTTAATGAGTTATCTAAAGGGTTAATGACAGCATCATGTCTAACTACCATGATTATTTAGGTTCACAGACTTTATTATTATAAAATATATATTACTTTATTCAACATAGTTTTCTTTTGATAATTAAAGTAAACATCTTCCCTGTACAGTACCACTCTCACTAACTCTACATTTACAGAAACAAGGGTCATGGATGTGACCGACAAAGACTATCGGCTGACATTCATTATTAAAAATAGCGCTCAAATGTATTTATTTTATTTACATTTTGGGGCGTTATTTGCCTACGAGCCTACGGTACAACTATTTAGTAGACTTTAACCTTTAACCTTATAAATTATTTGCTAAAATACAGTTTAATGACATGCATGACAATGCATGAAATTAACCGTTTTTTAATTTTAATTAAAAATAAATAGGATAGTAAAAGATTATGTATACCTGACTCGCATTGAAACTGTGAAACAGAACATGCAAGAGGTGGCTGTGTGGGGCATTCTCCAGCTGTTTCACAAGCCTCCCTTTCACCAATTTGCCCAATACAGCTTTCCCCATCAAACTGACCAAATGCTTCTATTCCCCGAGACCGCATCTGGCAAAAATAAAGTTAGAAAGATCAGTAAAAATATTTGTTGCAATAAATATAGTAATCCAATGTTAGAAATAACATACTCTTATTTTTGTGCAAGGGTCACATGGAGTCCAGGGTGTCCATACACTCCACACACAGTCTACACGTTGTGGATCAGGCAATGGAACCCCCCTAATTATTACATATCAAGACAAAGCAATATTGATTTATAACATCTATTGCTTTAAAGATTTATACTTTTGTGTTAAGAAACTGGATCAAATACATACAGTCCTTCTCCAAGTAAAGCAATAATTAGACACAGGCTGCAAAGTCCCATCTGGATAGCACTGTCGGTTCTCATAATGAAGCTTTGCTATACTGTAGCATGGGGTTGTATACGAGCCTTATAAACTAGTGTTTTGTCAATGATTGTCAGTTGTTTGGATTTCATCAATATTTGTGTTTTTATTGATCTGATCTTTAGAGCCCCTTGCCTGAGTGATAGAGAATTTGTATTTGAATAACATTTGACTTAGGCCTGCCAATCAATGTCAACATGAAAGTAAAATATAAAACCTTTTCAACCATTTTTAAATAAATGTACTTTTAAACATTTATTGACAAAAGGCAGATCATACAACAAGTGAGGCAGAGTTTGCAGCCTTATTAAACACCCAAAACTGTACACTACACGATTATTCTTCATATTATGCAACACGGGAGTTTACAGGAAACACATATGCAACAAATACAGAGATCCAAAGTCCAGGTTAATCAGCAGTGGACAAGTTCGGCAATGCAACATCATATGGGTTAAAGCCAGGCTTGAGCTTTGCCAAGGCAAATCAAAGGTGTATCAATCAAAATACTGTTTCTCTAAAGAATGTCTGTACCTTTATTGTATGCAGTGCAGGCTTTGCCCATTGGCAGTGAAGCACATTAATGGAATTTAGGGCTGCACCATCTTGAAAATAGGTTCTATAGCCACATGCGCAGTATAATCTTAGCTAAATACGTTTATAACATGTTAAGCTGGAGATCGCCTGTAAAATATATGCAAAAACATCTGGAAAATAGTAGCAATTAGCAATTTAAAAAATATTATTTTTTATGTTTCTATTTGGGATCAGTAATTTCACCTATATTATCAATTAAAGTTTAGTTGACACTAAATGAAAAGCAAAATATTTGAATTACCTAGCATTTGTTATATTTACATATGTGTAACAAATATTATGACCACAAGATGGCAAAATTATGCAAGTAAAATTGACAAGCTGATAACAAAAACAAGGAAAGGCAATCTGAAATGGAAATGATCATTATTATCATTATCATTATTATAATAATTAATTAGGATATTAAATACAACTGTAGTGTTTTTTCTTAGATGTGCCATAGACATATAGCTATCATTGAGTGAATAAGAGAGAATATCTGCTCTGGTTTATAGCAAAAGCCACAGCCTCCTTTTTAGTCAGATTTTTGACTGTGCCCAAAATTATTTGGACAAATCAGAGCTGCTTTTCCCTGATTAATCCGGCAAATATATAGCGTGGTGTAACTAGACCATATTCACTATGTGAATAGGTCTGGCCACGCTCCGTTGGGAAGTGTTCGCAATCGTTTCCTCCTACTTGGCGTAGACCTCTGGCTAATTCTGAACCAATCGAACCCTCTTGACTTCGACGTCATCTCACCCACGTCCCACCCACATATAACCCACGCTGATTATGCCGCCAGCAGTGTGGCTGTGCATAGCCTTAAGTGATCAGGGTTTGCAGACTGTAATCTATAAGAATAGATAACATTGAGCGGAGAGCACAGTCGCGCGGAGCCAGCCTAGCGAATCTATACCTTGCTTGTCAATCACATGAATGCGCGCACACAGCTACAACAGATTCTGGGCTTTGCAATGGCAGACCAATCGGTTCTTGAGGGAATTTAGCAGAGGAGGGGGTTGGCTTTTGGGTTGTGGAAATATTGCTATCTTTTGTTATTTTTGTTGGCTATCTCTCATTATAACTCTCAAAATGTACTGACATCAGCTAATTGGCGAATATAGTTATATGACTATAACTACATTACAAGACTAACAACCACAACATACATACGAGTGCATGCACTTTGTTCATCAGGAAGTCAGTTGGACCTAACAATATGTCATGTGATTATATGGCTATTTGCTGAGTTTGCACTTCACAAAACGGGAGTGCATATTGTAGCCTATAAAAGATGGAACATGAAAAACTAAATTCTAAATCATTTTAACTAAGTCCAAACTGTAAATTAATCATGCATTATTCATCATCATTTTGTAGTTGCAAACATTTCTCAATACTGATCTTATATGGAGAAGTGTTTGTATCCAATTAAAACAAACAAACAAACAAACACATTTTACAATGCTACTACGGTAAGTGTTTGCCTTGAACTGTACTAGATAAGCTTTAAATTATTAATAAAAAATACATTTTTCTTAGGATGCTATATACAGTATTTCCTACTGACCTAAATACATTTGATTCATACGCTTTTCATTTGGTGTGACTGCCCTCTCTTGTCCCTTTCCTTATAGATAAATAGCAACTTGCAGAACCGGGGTGGTTTAGCGGCCATTTCGTCATGTCCCGCTTGACACGTACAAATATGTGCTGAAGTCACAACTTTTTAGGTTGGGCGGTTTCCTCCCCATTGGCTCAGGAAACCAGAGGGTAGGTACAGTGCTTGGCTAATAATTTTCTCCTGACAAAAAAGACGTCCTGTTTTGGGGGAATGTTGGATATGCATGGGTACACCTCAGGGACAGATTGTTAGCAATAAAATACACTAATTTGCATTGAGTGATGATTGTCTCCTCTGAAGACCATTATGGTATGTTTGGCAAACATATTTCTAAAAGTTTCAAACCGATGCTAGTACTGATTAGAAGCACTTAACCCACTCAGTGCCAGAACATAGCCACCAACTGAATGACCCAACAGATTGGACAATACTTATGTAATCAGTATTGAAGTCCTAGATTTGCAAAATTATCATTAATCATGCAAAGAGTCATCTACTGAGACAAGTCATATGTAATGGAAAAGAGCAGATGGATAAGATAAGGTTCCATCAGGCAAACTAAAATAATAATATGGCCTCAATTATGGAGCAGAGAAAAGTGGTTGTGGTGGGAGTCAGACCTCCCCACACACACACACACACACAAAATGACACCTCTTGAGATTACACGTGGCCTTCCTGACATAAACAGAGGAAGGCGAGACTTCCCTTTAGAGTCTCTCAGTCAGCATTGCTATCATACAAGTGAAGGTATGCCTGATATAGCTTTCATCTCTGTGACAATGTCCCACCCTCTATGTTGCAATATGACACCATGATCAAGTTGGAAGTGCTTTGCAATAATGTCCTGCCATGTCCGAATACCATTGATATAGACAGACAGTGATTCACAATAAGAATAAGGAACTATTTTTTCCATTATCTGACAATGGTAAGATAATATTGGACATGTCAATTACATATTAAAGTTCTTGATTAGCATCCAGCATTAGTATAATAGCCTTTCGCTTCTTCTTACACATGAGACTCAACTCTCGAGACACTATTTTCAACTCAAAAACGTATTACTGCTTTTACAAGTTGAGGTGTTTGTTAATTACATAACAAGATTCAATAGTTTCAAATTATTTACATCATATAGTCCAAGTGCACTCTACTTTGTTTTGTAAAAAAATTAAACTAATTTCAGCGCAACAATTCCCAAGCCCTGCCCACAGGCCTGAGAGTGCTCCTGCCCCGTACACATGCCTGACAGTGCCCCTGCCTGAGAGTGCCCTTCTGCAGCTAGACCCTTTTGGGAGACAGAGAGAGAGAGAGAGAGAGAGAGAGAGAGAGAGATACACTTTTTCAGTTTGTCAATGATGTGGCTTTAGTGGCCACCTCTTGAATAACAACCTTGGTCAGCAGAACACAGGATACAGAGACAGGAAGGAAGTCTTTCCGTCTGTCCGTCCTGTTTTACATGTCTACATAGCTCTGCTCTCCACATACAGTACATGTACTATAGGCGTCTATCTCCCGAGAAGATAGTGTTTGCTAGCAATGCTAGCAAACATCATTACTTACAATAAAGTGGCTTTGCATCTCATGTAGGTAAGTGGTGCCAATTAGGCTCCATAGTACATGCCATAAATAATCCAGATACCTTAACCTACATTATTAAGTAGGTTAAGGTTATAGTTCTTAACAACAATTTCAGCGATGACAGTCAGATGTATTATTCACTCTGATCTTGAGTACATTGTAGGGCATTTGGTAGACCACTGACCTCTGACATCCAGTGGTCTACTTGGTCAACTCACAGCCAAAATCTCATAGGTTCAATTACCTCCATGAGAGGCCTACGCATCATTAATGTATGGCTGTAACCTCTGCTATATGTATTATTAGGTTAATTAATTCAATAATACAGTAACACACTCAATAGCATGCTAATGTCTGATAAGGTTTCTTTCTTGGAATAAGTGTAAGTCTATGCAGTTATATGTGGTTTTTAAATGACAAATCTTGATTGACAATTAGTCACAAACAATACAAAATAACACAATTGTGATCCAGATTGTCTTAAAAAAAATAACGATACATTATGTTTTTTTCTAAATTGATTGTAACAGTGCATGCATGCATTCTGTCACATGATCAATCTTAGTGAATCTCAAACTTTTGGCAACCTGTAACTGATAACAAAACGCTAAATGCAGGCTTAATGTGGGCTTTAAGAAAAATATCGTCATTTTGCAGAAACTACATTAATGAATTGGCTACCTTGTTGTTATTGCAACATTTTCCTTTACCTCCTATTTTCCTGGCCTAATGATGCGGTCATTTAAAGAGGCCGCCCCTTCAATTTAAAGAGCATTAAATGTGCTTGTGACTATCTGGCACTCAAGGGTTAAACTGGGAGGTCGCAGCAGTGCTCTGTGGCAGACTCCACTTCTCTCCACCGCACAGCGGAAAAAAACCCATCTGAAGTTGGGCCGAAGTCTGTTCTCTGACGCCGCGGAGGCATAACCATCACAGGGGAGCTTGAACATTCAAGTTAAATACCAGCCCATCGTCATTTTCAACTGTGCCGCGAGATTAACGGTAGGGTTACCTGCGTCTAACAAACGGTCAGCATCAATTAAACATGTGTTAGCATTTCATATTTTTACAATTGTATTAAACATTGCTAGGGAAACTGATAAAATAGCCTAAGTATCACATAAAAGATTTATTTTTCATTTAATAAATATGCTACTCTATTGACTCAAAGTCGATCGACGCTCATTTTTCATTAATTCCAGCTGTGCCTGGAGCCCACGTCACGTAGGCTAAGTAGGCGGAATTTGAAGTCGCAATTTTGGCTTGGTGTATGTGGTTATCCACGATATGTGGCTTTTCTTTACTACTGCTAGCTTTTTAATGTTATCTTAAAAAAACCTGTTCCCGAATAACAATAACGCATGTAAGCTAGGGTCCATTATCATGATGGGGAAGCAAAGAAACATAGGTGGTTTGGGCTACCAGGCTTGTATTTTCAAATGTGTGCTGTCATACTTGGTCTTGGTCTTTGAGTCGCTCTTTCAACATCCCAGTCACTCACAAAGTGACTCATGCAGTGATTTCCGCCAGATGTGCTGAATTCACTCTTTTTGCGACGAAATATTGTGAAATGTCTTTAACTTCTAGATAGTCTGTCGATAAATTAGTTAATGAACGTTTGCTTTCTCGGCGTTTCTAAAGTAGACTAGCGACATTGCTATTTTCTGTCTGCGAACGTGAATCTGCGCTCCACAGCACAGGGGGTTAGTAGGGATACGGTGACTTTAAAAGCAGCTGATCTTTGGTAGCCTACACACATTTTAAAAGGCAGGTGAGATATTTAACTCAACCAAACATACAAGATGAACTGCTGACGTTTTACTTTGTTTTAGTGCGCCTTACTACTGCTGACTCCTGTCCACACCAAGGATACTGCTGCTAGTTATTGGACAACTTTTGTCACGTGTGCCAGACCTGATGAAGGCCCATCTTAAGGAGAGTTCAATTGTCTGTTGAACGAGTCTTAATCTGGCCATTAAGAACACGTTTAGTTATTAAAAACAGCCCCAAATGTCCCTAATGCTATCTGTTTTTTTTCCTCAGCTATATCTTATCCAGAGAGCACATGTAAACTTCATAGGGCTTGCACACTTGATTGTGTTAAAAAAAGTTGAACAAGTTAGATACTGTTTTCATGCTTTGTAAAATGACTGCAGATACAGTAGGCACAATTCTGTCACTGACAACCAGGTTGGCTATGTTTTGCAAAACAATGTTTACAGTATGGAAGCTTTGCACAAAAAAATGCACTCTGTGACACTGAGGTTCTTATCTGTGTGGCTACCGTTTGTTGGATTACTTAACCACCAAAGAGCTCGATCATTAACAATGGGTTTAATCTATTAATGTGTTTTCTAGAAACCATACATTGTGCTTATTTCATGGCAGGTTGTTTGACCATGTCAGAATATTGTAGGGCAGCAAGGCTATTCTGGAGATTCCATATATCTTTTTGTTATTGATCAGCTGGGCATCACGGGATCTCTCAGCAAGCTAGCGTAAGATTAACTTTAATTGCTGTCCCTTTGGCCTCTGACAACCTTTGATCCTCTGTAGTTACCACAAGCTCTCAACACTAGTGAGTCAGTCAGTGTTCCCTCTGGGGCTGGCCCTCAAGGTATGTATTTCTTTATAGAAGATCATTAGTTGTGTTTTCAGTAATGCACAATAGTGTTGTTGAGAAAGCATTGTGTCAATCTCAGCAGGTGTCTGATGGTCAAACACCTGAATTTGGTGTTTTGGATGGCTGTGTAATGCAATATTTTGAAGCCATTCTCTATTTTTATAGCCTTTTATGTACATCTGAAAATGCATATGTTTCATGAAAGCACGACTGTTCGAGTAAACGGTAAGAATTACTGACCTTTTTTGACAATTGTTCTTGTTTTGTTTAAAAGCTTGTCGTATGACACTGAACTTGAAACAGTTTTTTGGTTCATGTGGAAAAGGCTGATGTGGTGGCGTCCTGTAACTAGACTTAAGTGTGTAAACTAGCTCAAAAACACAGCTATTGCCTTGTGCTTCACCCAGCCTCTGCCTACATTACGTGCGGTTATAGTGAGAGTAAGTGGCCTTACCTTAAATGGTCAACCCTTCCTTCTCTATGAGCAGCTAGATGACCTTGTGCCCTAGCCAGAGAAAGTTAGTTGAGAGTTGTGACCATTTTCCTTCTGACCAAAATAGCCTTATTGGCAGTCTTCATCTTTCAAGCACGATCCCTGAGACACACCTTCTGCCTCAGATCGCCAGACGAGGATGTACAGGTGCTGAGTGGACCTCCCAGCTGCCCCCCAACCCACCCCAGTAAAGTGAGCACCACCAGCCCCTTGTCTGCCCTTTCTGTCAGCCTCCCCGTGCACCATGTCTGCTGAGGTGGAGCACAGCACGGCCATACCTGCTGCTGACCCCAGCCTCCCCACTCCCACGGCTCCAGCATCTCCAGCATCTCCAGCTACAGCCAACTCCAAGACCCCTTTTAAAAAAGAGAAGAAGAAAGGTACTAGTTTTCAAGATGCCACACATTGCTCGGTGTAACATTTCCCATTTGCCTAACGCACTCCAGTCAGATCTTTTAGTAATATATTCTTTTTTTTTTGTTTAATGTGTACCCAATACATGCAGAATCAGTAATAGTTAGACAATAGAAATAACCTATAATGAAACAGGAGAGGATGGAGGGATCATGCACTCATAGATGGTGTAAACTCTTTAATAACCTGGATGCATGCATAGAGAAGGTAAATACATATTGTAGGTTTATCACAAAAGCATGGAGACGGACTGACATAGTATGAACAGCAAGTTATTTATTTTAAAAATGAGTGTTGGTATATTGGTATCCTATTGAAGCCATTCTGTCTCAGAGAAGACAGATGAGTACCTGCTGGCCAGATTTCAAGGGGATGGCGTGAGGTACAAGGCAAAGCTGATTGGCGTTGATGACGTCCCAGAGGCCCGAGGAGACAAGATGAGCCAGGACTCAATGATGAAACTTAAAGTACGTCATTTTAAGGAGCCACACAATACACGTGGGTCTTCAATCTGTGTATGACAAAATGTCAGCGTTTCTCTCTGCTTTGACTTTGGTTTTTCCTAGGGCATGGCCGTAGCTGCCCGGTCTCAAGGTAAACACAAACAAAGGATTTGGATCACCATTTCTATGACGGGCATCAAGGTTATTGACGAGAAATCAGGAGTGAGTTTGGCGACATCTTCCTATGCCTACACCAGTTTCTCACACGCAAACAGAACATAACATGGAAATATCCATTCACCTTGCCATGTAACATGGTGGAGAAGTTATAACTAAAAACGTACCATATTCCTCATGTCAGACATCTTTGTGAACTGTTTTCTTTAATATTGTCTTTATTCAGGTGATCGAGCATGAACATGTGGTCAATAAGATTTCCTTCATCGCTAGAGATGTGACCGATAACAGGGCATTTGGTTATGTTTGTGGGGCTGAAGGGCAGCACCAGTTCTTTGCCATTAAGACTGCACAACAGGTACACGGAAACGCACCCAATCGCTTAATACTAAAATAAATCTTGAATAGTGATTTTGAAGGATGGATTTGTCTTTATACAGGCAGAGCCCCTGGTCACAGATCTAAAAGATCTTTTCCAAGTTATCTTCAACCTCAGAAAGAAAGAAGCAGAGGCCTCACCAAAGGTAACTGGAATCTATTATGAAATGGTGGGATTATGCACAATCACACACCGAATCTGTTTTTATGAAATTGTGGGATTATGTAGCCTAGCTCCGCCTAAATATTGCTTTCAACTCCAATTTTTTTTTCCTCTGAGATTAGTCTGGAAACCCTGTTTGCATTAGTGCTTGCACAGGCAAAACCAATCACTGTCTGTTAGTGAGATGACGTTTAAGTCGAGCATGCTTCTACATTCGCCGCTGTACAATTGGTTCAACATTTACCAGAGCTCTAGGCCAAGTATGAGGAAATGACTGCGAAGACTTTGCAAGAGCGTAGCTGTTTTTGTTTGTCTATATATTATTTTTTAATCAAAATGTGACTAATGTAATTTCATTTTCAGGATGGAAGTGATGCCTTGCTAAATGTTGGAGAAATCAAAACTGCCAAAGTAAGGATTTGTAATCTGTTCGGTCTCGCAACAAGATTTAACCTTCAAAATTGACTTGTGGCTTAAGTGCTGAACTCTTATCTTTACATGGTTTCTGCTTCCAGCCACAGGAGCAGCTTGACCTCTTTGGTGACATGTCAACTCCTCCAGATATCTCTGCTCCAACAGTAAGTATGCCACTATCAAGACTTGGAAAAACTATGCTAACTATATCTTAGTCACTAAGGTGGAACTAGTGTCGTAAGGCGTGAAGTGCTCATGATGGGTACGGCAGTTTTTGTTCTGAATACATTGGTACATCTCGTGCACCCTCTCCTTTTTATATACAATGGATTTATTTTAATCTTAAATGTACTTTAATGCAGTAATCGTCATGGCTAAAGACATATTTTCAAAACTGTACTTAAATGCAGTAATGATCATCATGGCATTTAAATATTTTCTAAAATTAGCCATTTCTGTTATTTCACTGCATAACTATAGCACACTGAAATAATTTCACATGTGTAAGATCTCAAACTAAACTCTAAATTACTGCATTTTGAAAATTGGCCTCAAACAATTTTAGCTTTAATTCAAAAGTTCCAAGAGTTTAGTTATTGATCTCCACTATTTTTTAAAAATCATTCGTCTGCTTGAAACTGTTTTCGCACCATGTGATTCATTATGCGATTGTTAACAAATGCGTTTCTTCTGCAACTGATTTGAATAAATCTGTCTTCTCTCTCATCTCACGTTACCCAGGAGTCTAATGATTTTCTCTTGCTGGATTTATCCAATGAAGTTGACCGCAATCAGAATTGTATAAAGGGAAACCCCTTTGTCACTTCCTGCACCGCTAACCCTTGGGCATCTCCCCAGACAGAGAACCCCTTTTCCTCGACGTTTGGCTTTTTTCCAACCCCAGACACTGACCCTTTCAGAGATGACCCTCTGTCCAAATTACCCGACCATTCAGAGCTCCCTAGCTCACCGTTCTCTCTCCAACCCAACAGCACTGCTGCCACACTTACTAAGACAGTGATGAACGGTGGGCAGAATGGGGACTCAGACCACACCGGTAATCATATGAACGGGCTATCCAGTAAGAACTTTATCGCAGCGCTCAGTAGCGGCCAGTGGCCACTAGGGGACGTGACTCAGGGGAATGTGTTAGCCATGGTGGAAGACAGAGACAGCGCACCACCAGGGCTCTTTCTCCCAAACCCTTTTTTTGCTACATCTGCTGCGACGCATGCGGGCCTTTCTAATGGCACCTCATGCGGCCCCCCATCTTCTCCTGTGGACTCTGTTGTCATTAGCCCGCCCCCACAGAGTGCCAAGGCGGGCCGCGGGCGACGGAGCGCAAAGGTGACCATCCGTAGATAAAGACGCATTGCCACGCCGCTGCATGCAATCAATTCTATGCACTTGGAAGCCATGCTCTTACCACTCCCCTTTGCCGGCACTGGGATTGTTATGTGCATTTTTTCACTGTCTGGTGATATTCCAGACGTTGCAGTGGTTTCTAATGACTTGGTCACGTAGAACGTCACAGGGCTTGGTGTGTGTGTGTGTGATGATTCGTTTTTTTAACTGCATGCACTTGTGGTTTCTACAATGACCTTCTTATCATTTGACTGCACTACTAATCCCCTAACTCTATATTTCCAATACCATCTCTTCTCATACACTGCACTGATTTAATGCTTCAGTGCCGTATGTGGTAAGTGACTACATTTGTTTCAACCTTGTAGTAAATATTGACCTAAACTGCGTTAAAGGATTTCTTCTGGTAACTTCTGAAGTAATTGCTTCTTTGTATAAAACAGAATCAGTTTGTTTGGCAATACTGTATGCAAAAATTATAAGTGTGCTTTATTTCTCCATTTGGAAAAGTCAACGCCCAATGACCTGTTTGGAGCAAACCTGTTTGCTGCTCCATGCCAGACTGAGAATATGTATACGAGTACGCCTGCATCTGCCAGCAGCACCGCCTCGTCCTCCTTAGCTGCTCTGGGTAATAATGATACGGAATGTTGTGGTTGGTTTATACGCATGAGAATAATTTCCCTCCGCAAAGTCTATAATGAGTAACATTGAATTAAAGGTACACTATGATTTGTGTCCAAATGTGCCCTTGTGGTTTTTTTAATATAATTTTTTTTATTGTGGAGAATACTGTGTTCTGTATTCGCCTACAGAGGCTCACAAGTTTGCTACTTCTCCTCTATAGCCGCCAAGGACAATTTGTTTCACAACATAAACAGTGTGCTGGGGCAGAAATTATTTATTTTATGGGAAGGAAGGGGGGTGTATTACACTTATTTGACCATCAAGGGGTAGTTTTGTCCCAGATAATTAAATGATCTCATACACTCAGAATCACTGGTCTATTCTAAACTCTTCAGCCCATGACCACCAAAATAACTTGAGACCCTTGCTATTCTTGGAGGTGGTTGAAGCATGCAAATATTACCCAGGCCCAACACTAAGCCTATATAAACGTAACAACACTAAACGCAAATGCACAATGCAGTTTATAATAATAATGTACAGTCATGTAGGCTAATATAATGCACTATAAACTACGGCATAGTATTGAGTAAATGTTTAGTATTTAGCAGCAGCAGACTCTACGCTAATATGCTTTTTGTCAAATTCAACAATTCTCTCCTAATTTTGCTATTTTACCGTTCATGCTGTGCGTCCTGAAAAGATAATCCTATAGGCTACTTCTACAAAGCCCTGGCTCTGTAAATATGAACAAAGTGGCGAACACCGCTCACGTCAACCAAGCTGTAGTACTATACTTTGCTTCACAATGTGTTTCTATGGTGCTGCAGAGGTCCGGAGGGATAGTGAATTGATTTGAGCTCAAAGTTGTTCCCAAGAATAATTCACATTGCCTTATAATGTTACGTATGTGAATAAATTAATCTCGTGACACCATCCCTCGCTTTCCCCCCACTTTGAGAGTCACTGCACTAAATGCTACTAGAAGCATGAATTGGTTTGTTTCTTCCTTTCTCCATTAGGCGATCTCCAGATAGGACCTGTCACAACGACCCCCGTCTCTGCTGTCCCAGGCTTGTGGGGAGGCCCTGTTTCAATGCCGTCCATGTTCTCCATGCCAGGAGGTGTTCCCCAGGCGGCGTTCCAAGGCACGCCGTCCACCTTTGCCCAGCCGCTAGCCTTTGGTGGTCTGCCCATACCACCCCCCGCCTGGGGCCAGCAGGTTCCCTCTCAGTTTGGTGCCCCAGCCCTGTCCCAGCCCGGCGCCTGGGGCCAAGCTCCACCAGCCGGGCCTGTCAGACTCCCAGCATGGGGCCAGCCCTCAATGAGCAACCCGTTCCAACCTGGCCCGTTTCCCATGATGGGAGAGCACCCGGGAGCTCCACGACCACCTCCTAGGCCACCGGTCAAGGAGGCTCCGCCCAAGGTGGAGAACACTGCCTTCACAGCCCTGGACCCGCTTGGAGAGAAGGAGCAGCGCAGTGGAAAGGACATGTTCAAGGACTTCCAAATGGCCAAGCTCCCTGCCATCCCAGCCAGGAAAGGGGAGCAAGGTCTGGGCTCTGCTCCGGTGCCCAGCAGCAACGGAGCTGGGGCGTTCGACCAGTACTTCTCCAGTAAAGTGGGTCTCCTTCAAGAAGTGGCCGATCATGACGACTTTGACATCAATCAAATCTCAGGTTTTGTCAGTGGTAAAGAACACCAGTAACCCAACATATTACATCTGTGTATTGAAATTTGATGTATGTTCAGTATGTCATTGTGTTGTGTCCCCCTTCCCCCCCATCCCCTCCTCCAGATGTTCCTAAACCAGCACCTGTTCTTGTTGGGCCAACTCTAAACTCTAACCACGGATTTTTAGATGCTGCCTTTTCTTCCAACCCAATGACCTCTGCTCCAGTTCAAGGACAAGGCGTCAACCAGAGCTTGTTTGATGATGCTTTTGGGGCTCCAAATTCAAGTCTCTTTGGTGCACCGCCCATAGCTATGGTATAGAATATCAATATGTAGTTATGTGTCTAGTAAACATTATGGCTCTTCTCATTTAAATGTTTTTTAATGTGTTTTTTTTTTTGTAGCAGAACACTCCTCTGACTCAGTCTAGTTCTTCAAATGCTTTTGGAGACCCCTTTGGAAATCCATTTGCTTGACCATTATACATGTGAGTAAATCATACTGTAATTTATTGGGTGGGAGAGTATACATGCTGCATATGAATAGTAATGATGCAGACCTTTTAACTACCTTGTTGTTCTAGGGCTGTATAAAGTGAGTCTGAAGTGGTGTGAGCAGCAAAAACCATCCCATCAGCAAACTGCTTTAAAAGTGCAAGACAATCCAAAAGATCAACTCCTATTATTACCATGCATCCAGGGCCACTGTTTCCAAACCCTTCTACTTTTGTAACCTTACAATTACTATGTCACTTCTATCTAATCAGGTTTTGTGAGTTTAAAGGTATTTTGCGACTGAATTAGGTGTAACAGGTAAAATATGGGTTTGTGATGGGTGGAAATACAATGCATGTTTAAAGAGCTTAAATGGTGGATCTTGAATGCTGACAGTATCTATATTAAAGACAATATAAATTCAATAATTGTGTTATCTCTTGAGTTGTTATTTCCATATCGGGTAACAACAATGATTATCACTCCATGAGTAGGAGCTTTGGGCAAGCGGGAACAGACTAGTTATGGTTAGTTGTAACATGTAATTTAATTGTAGTATTCCAATAAAACAAATGTACTTTATACATTAATAGCATTTATATTTGGTCAATGTGTATCTACCTTAGCATTAAAGGTAAAGTCAGCTATTGCAAGCTAACACACTTTATGTAAAATTCAATAAATCTCAAATTGTATTCTGCCTCTTCTGATTTCACCAGTGTCCAAATTGTTTAAGACCTCTCAACTAGATCAGAGTCCAAATTATTTCATCAAAATAAACTAACAAACACAATATGCCATAAATGTGTCAATTATTTTAATGGATTAGTTATGTCTTAATTTTATACATGGCAATCTAGGCCATCCTACACATTATTATTGGCCAGACAACTAAATGTGTAATACCTGTGCTGTGTTTCTATCAGCCGAAGATCAGTGGAGTTTAATGATCTAGTACATTCAAAAGCAGTGCAGTAGCTGGGTATAAGCTAGTATTCAGTAGCATATGTTCTGTTTTCAAGCCACTGAACATTTTTATGTAAGTGCTTAATTTTTGCCCTGCACCACCCATGTTAAGCACAATATTTTATGCGGCTCCAGAAGATAAAGGTTTTGGGCACAAAAGGCTCTTTTGATAGTAAAGGACCCCTGGTCTTGGCGTTCCTGCTCCCTCTTGTGTACGAAGCGTGAAATTACAAATCAAAACCGTTCATACACGACCAAAGTTTGTGTTGTCGCTCTCGTTGTTATTTTGTCCCTGAACCCTAATCGAACTAAAAGTAGACTACAGTACTTGACTATAGAGGACCAGGACTGCCATAATAAAAAATAAATAAATATATAAAAGTATAAATGGGAATTTATACCCACTTATACCCATTTATACTCACCTCTCCGGGAACCATCACCTTATCGTGGTGGAGAGGTTTGGGTGCCCCCATGAACCTGAGCGCTGTGTTGTCTGGAGCCTTGTGCTCCTGGTAGGGTCTCCCAAGGCAAAGTGGTCTCAGAGGACAGGCCAGACTAAGAATGGTTCAGAAGACCCCCATGAAGAACTTGAAAAGAGAAGGAGTTACCCTGCCCGGAGGAAGCC
>JAODOY010075590.1:2206-15735 GCA_025399855.1 Forbesichthys papilliferus
TGCCTGTATTGACGGGTCTTCTCATATAGAAGAATAGTATATATGTACATTACATATATGAATCACTTCATACTGCAAACATCCTTGCTATATTGACGGTTCTTCTCGTGTAAAATTATAGTACTGTATATGTGCATTACGTACAGTATATTAATCACATACTACATTCTGCCTACAGTATATTGACGGTTGTTATAGCACCGTATACAGTATGTATATCATATGAATCACTACATTCTGACTACAATTGTGGCTGTTCTCACCAGGCCCGTTGCTCATGGCAGACCAGGTCAGGTACGTGGTGTACAGCGTGATCACAGAGGACTGGAGCAGACCGGAATGAGGCAGTCTCTCCTGAGAACACACGGACCAATTGGTGAGCAGCAGTTCACAAACTCATCACTGACATCCAATGGAACCCCACAGGTGAACTGTACACGGATCCAGCATATGTGGAAACATATCGTTAATCGAAAGTAATCTATTAAATAATGTGAGCATATATTAGCATGCAGTTGTAATAATGTAAGGTTGCTTTGTCTTTTCCCAGAGGAGGGAATATGTTGCCATGTTGGTAACCTGACATGCAGATGTTGTCACAGAAAAACCCAGAAGCCGTCCAATGAATACTTGTGGATACTTGTGGCAAAGTCAAACTGGAGCTTGTGAGCTCTTGGATGGTATCACAATGAGGCTATCAGTTTGTCCTCTCCTCTGTAGTATGTGTTCTTCTCCACTAGGGGGAGTGTGTGTTCTGTTTCGTCTAGCTACAGTTCAATCTGGGGCAGGATGTTGTGTGTTCATTCTGAGTTGGGGCAGGATGTTGTGTGTCCCTACCTGCACTTTAGGCAGCACTGAGATCACTGAGACCAAAACACAGAGAATCATGTTGAAGGAGATGAAGAACTTGTTGAGTCTGCAGCCCTCCCAAGTGGTGTAGAACACATAAAACAGGACCACAAAGATGAAGGACATCGCGTAGCAGAGCCCTGTCACCCCCAGCAAGGCTGGGAACCCCAAAGACACATGCTGTGTTTAGCATCCAATAAAGTGTCAATGTGTTTAAGCTGCTGTAGCTACTGTAGGTAAGAAACACCACTGTACATTGTTAGGTGAAAACACATTTCCTTTAACAAGGACAAGAAAGAAATGAATCTGAAGCAGAGGAGGGAGAGCAGAGGAGGTGAACAGAGGAGGGGGAGCTGGATTTTTTGGTTGCTGGGTTACAGAATCTAGCTCTCTAATGTTCTTCTTCTGGCGTTAGTTGCAGTACCACCTCCTGCCTGCAGCAGCTTCTAATGCAGCGACCACATGCAGATCTACACCCTAACCCTACCTAACCCTACCTAACCCTACCTAACCCTACCTATCTCTGCCTAACCCTACCTAACCCTACCTATCTCTACCTAACCCTGCCTATCTCTACCTAACCCTACCTATCTCTACCTAACACTGCCTATCTCTACCTATCCCTACCTATCTCTGCCTAACCCTGCCTAACCCTAACCCTAACCCTATCTCTACCTATCCCTACCTAACCCTACCTAACCCTACCTATCTCTACCTATCCCTACCTATCTCTACCTAACCCTACCTAACCCTACCTAACCCTACCTATCTCTGCCTAACCCTGCCTAACCCTAACCCTAACCCTATCTCTACCTAACCCTGCCTAACCCTACCTAACCCTACCTAACCCTATATATATATATATATATATATATATACTTTAGCTGATGCTTGAAATACTTACTAACAGGTCAACATTGCCAGTCACACATTTTTACATTCGTGCTCTCAGATTGTAAGGCTACTGTATCAGTGATCAACTCTACAATGTCCATTACAGTGCCACAACCCCTTGACAACGAGGTGGCACTGACCTGCGTACCAGACCCTTTCATTGCCCGTCTGCCGTTTCTCGTTCCAGGACTCGGTCCAGGAGTGGGTGAAGTCCACCATCAGGACCAACTGGATACAGATGAAGATGGCGGCTCCAGTGCACCCCATTACGAACCAGACTGCCCACGGTCACCATGGGAACAGTGAGACCAGGTAAACAAATAATAAAAATAACAATAATAATAATAAAGATCATCTCATAAGTTCTCTGGTTTGACACACACACACACACACATGCACCTGATGCACATTAGATACATTTCAAGAGTGATAGTAAAGGGTCTGAAAATGTATGTCAATGTGAGATTTCAGTTTTTCCTCATTTCTTAAACTCTCTTTTCACTTTTCCATTATGTGGTTTGAGTATAGATTGATAAGGGGGTACATTATTTCAAATGATTTTAGCATATGACTAATAACAAACTGTGAAGAAAACTGGATATTTTCTGTATGTGTAGTATAATCAGTCATGCTCTAATAAAAAATGATCATCTCTTACCGTGACTGAAATACCCTTCAGGTATGTAAAAGGCACCTACTGTCACCACCACCATGGCAGCAGCCTTAAAGAACCAAAATCTGAGAAAACAACCATAAATCACAAATCAGTTACTGAGCCTCAACCATTTCCATCCTGAATGTTGGATTATGTCCGGTACAGACAGACTCTCATGTGCACTCTGAATCAATGCTGCTGAATTACCGTCCATTGTAAATCTATCTGTAGTCTCGCAGAGCCAGCCTTTACTTACGTTAAGTCTGGGACACAGCACTGGCTTACTGCGTCAAGATCAACCTCAAGATCAAGCCGCTCCTGTAGATTACAGAGCAAACGCCTCAAAGCCTATTTATTCTTCTGTGTCAAGCATATGTTTAGCCTACACCGTTGGTTATTTTTATTTTTATTTATTTATTTATAAGTATATTTATATAATATAATATTTATATTATATATGGGTTCATTTATACAGTATTTTGCCTGACATTCCCCCAGTCACACACACATTTATACACTGATGGTGATCACTGCCATGCAAGGTGTGACCAACCACCAGGAGCAGTAAGGGATCATCTGCAAGGTAGGGATGCTTGCAGGTAGGTCAACAACTGGGGTTCAAACCCACAACCTTCTGACCACTAGACCATCCTGTCCCCCCCAACCACCAGCAGTAAGGGATCATCTGCAAGCATCTTGCTCAAGGATGCTTGCAGGTAGGTCAACAACTGGGGTTCAAACCCACAACCTTCTGGCTGGTAGCCCAACACCCTGACCACTAGACCATCCTGTCCTCCTTATGGCGTAGCTTGAGCATATTATACTTCTGCGCTGGTCTGTCAACCGAAACGGACCTGTGCGCATTAACTGCTCATGCACTTGATGCGGCTAGTCTCGTTACACTCACCCGTTGTGGATGCCAGCGCGGAGGTCTTGGCTGTTCTTCACGTTGATCATGACGAAGGACAACAGCAGGTAACACACGCTCATGGCAAAACACACCCGGTACACCGCCGTGTAGCCCACGAACATGTCACACTGGACGTTGCCTTGGAAACCAGGTAGAGACGAGCCATTGCCATCATAGCAGAAGCCTGGAATCTACAGGATATCACTTTTTAAATTGTATTTATTTACAATGTCTTGTGAGTGTATCGTGTTTTCTCCATGGCTACTACTAGCCACAGATCCTGTGTTGATAGGTGATGGTGTGCACTGGCTGAAAGTCAGGCTCAGTTAAGATGAGGATGAGGTCTGTATCTCCACATCAGTTAATGAGGTCTGTACCTTCTTCAGCTGATGTTCCACCCCTTCCAACAGCATGATACCGGAGATGATGGTCCCTAGCAACAGGATTAACACGTAGGCGGCGCGCGTCACAGTGGAGTTCTTGCTGTTGGGGCAGCAGGTACACACAATGCACGAGGCACTGCTGCAGAGGCACGGCACCTGGGGACCCCAACGGGACAGTCAGCTCCTCCAGACACTGTACTGGTAATAGCAGCAATATTATTTAAAGTTACACTCCTTGATGTGTGCCCTAAATTACTATTGATTGTAACCGACAGCTGCTATTCAAATACTGTATTTTTCTTGTTTGAAACTCAAGAAATGAGACAAATTAAGTGTTGTGAATTGTATTACACTATGTAGTGGGAAAGTACACACAGGATTTCCAGAGATCCAGATTTCTAAGAGAAGATTGGTTCTTGTTTTTACTGAGGAGCGGGCGGGGTCTTCAGTGAATCCGCAGTGTCTGAATTTACATAACAGTGAATGCCTTGTAAACTTTTCTTGCCCAGCGTCAAAAAGTGAGGTATGAAACCTGCATAGTGATGGACATGCAACCAGAATGTAATGTGTAAATGAGGTGAAACATTTTAAGGTTACTGTGGCCTGAATTGATAGTGTTTGGTTACTCTGTTATCTGTGTGTTCCGGAAGCAGCTGTCTGCAGCTTTATCCCACAGCCAGGGAGCACAATACGACACAGTATACCGTAGCAGAATACAGGAAACACCGTACTGAACTCCTCCACCCCCTCAAAGGCGTTTATGCTGATTAAGACACAATGAAGCCAAATGTGTCTACTCAGCATGAAACGCCTTTGGGGGAAAGTGGAACTGTTATAGCTTTGCTCCTGCTACTTACCCCCCAAAAACTAGAGTGAGATCTGTCTCACATCTCACAGTTAGGTAACGCAATATAGCTGGGCCTGCAGCGCAGGCTGGCCGTGCTCTGTGAGGAACGGTGCCAATCCCTCCCATCCAGATGGACTTGCAGATCATTGGTGCCTACCAGTTTTGCATTACTGAACACACTGGGAAACCAAACAAATAACTAAAATACTAATTCATATTATTTCTTAATGTGTAAAGCACCTAAGGCGTTGTTGATGGTTGGTGCTACTGTAGATTGTTTGGTTTTATATTGTGAATGTGTCTGTCTGACAAGTGTTGTACAGCATATAATGCATTTCTGGAAGGAGCAATCAATCAATCAATAAATCAATCAATCAATGACTCCAAATAAACTTTATGTAGGCACTACATAACTAGTTGCTACTGTTGAATTAGTTCTTAATAATTCAGATCAAGATGCCGAGTCTGTACTTGAAGGTGTCATAGAATTCTGCCAAATAATCTTGTATGAATAAAACACTAAAACAAGTCATACTAGGTATCTGATGGTTTCCAGACATATCTTAAGGTATATCATTTGTCTGGCGACCATAATCTATCAATCTAACACAATGCAACATTGTGAAGAAGAAATCTGCCCCAAAATAAAACTATCAAGTGCTATGGTAATTACAATTACTTTGAAATATTCTCTTTATACTTGGGGAAAGTGTGGAAATTATATTTTTATATGGTCTAAACTACGAAGATGAACCTATTGCTCTAATGTCATACTGTTGTATATTAGACATTTATGAGAAACGTATGCATTGTGAACCTAAGAGTTTGTTATATGCATTAACATCTGCATAGTAAGTGGATACATCTGTACCAGCCTCCACTAGACCCTGTATACTCCATCTCAGTGGGTAATGAAGGACGTCACGGATCAAGGAGCTTGTACCCCGACAAGGCCCTCAGCCAATGGAGTGTGTCTCTCAGATAGCCCTGCTTATGCTGGGTACGCACCGCTCCGTTCTGACACGTGATGAGAACCAGAACCATGGGTCTAGGGGCGTAAACACGCCTGGGCACCAACCAGCGTGATGCATGCAGTGAGAACAGCCAATACAATTCCCCGGACAGAGGACGTATGGGCTGTTTTGACTTGCTTTTGAATAGTGATATTTGCTGTTCCAGGTGGTTCCAAAGGATTTTGAAATTATGGATAACTAATTGCATTTGAAGACACACCTTTATATATTTGAAGTACCACAGTGAGTGTCTTTTTTCTCCTGGATGAATTTAAACCTGACAGAAGATATTTACTCAATTGTTCTTAGATAAAAAAAATGCTCAAACTGTCTTAGTCCTGGATTCAATTCCCATCAGAAAGGAAGGTATCAGGCGTGTGTTTTATAGTTCTATGGTTTTATGCCCCTATTATCTAGGCAAAAATCCACATACTTTCACTTTCATCTAGGCCTAAACGAAACTGGTTTTATCTGGCAGTTCAACAGCAAAGACATTCGGAAGGCGGGAAGCAGTACATGGGTTACTGTGAGGCTATAAACACTTTAATACCCCAGACAGGCTGTGCTGGAAAGATTAGCTTCACGGACCAGGTCAAGCTAAGGCCAGGCAGGATAGTTAGAATGTCACCATGACAACATGGAGCTGAGGTGAAGCCAGGTACCAACATGGACGCAGTAAGCACTTAGGCCTACTAGCAATTTAAATATTACTGTAACGGTGGCCAGCAGGTAGCTGTGCCGTGACGTTAACCCTCACACCGACACCTTATAGCAGGACGCTCTGGCGACGCAACGTGGTTCGAGCCTGCCTTGAAGAGCGGCCGCTCTCTGCGGGAAATAAGGGGTCGATTCCCCGAGGAGGACAGACTATCTCCGTCACACTTAGTGACAGTGTGGACATTTTATAGACCCTCAGAACTATTTTTATTTGCGCACACAAAAACTAAACTAACACTATGTTTTGTATAGGACCTCTTGACTGTAATCAAGACAAAGGGACTAATGATGTTAGCTGATCTTCAGTCCATATCCGTATCAGATATTTGTACTAATATTTAGATGTAGGGCTATTAAAAATTGTAAGAAATCCTAACACTATTTAGAAAGGTACGCCTATCAAATACATTTCCCCTCAAACTTAATTGCTATGTTGTTGTGATTTTCTGAGATGGAAGTTGTTTTGGTGTTATTGCAAGGCAATGCCACACCTTGGCTAATCCCATTACAGCATATAAGAGATTCCCAGTGCGTTTATTACGGTAAATCCCTTTAGCCCACTGTGTGTGTGTGCAAGGTTACGACCGTGTAAGCAATGCAAACGTGTAGCTACTATCTAGTAGGCTCTATGCGTTCACACAGTTACAAACCAAATACACCTCCATATATTGACCGCTTTAAAAAATGAGTTTAAAAACAACACTCCTTGGGAAAATAGAAAACAATAACAATGTGCTTATTCCAGTGAGAATTGTGAACACAATCCTAACGTATAACTTGCCCAATTAACCGTTATTCGTCATATCCTCTAGATAGCACGACTTAATAAAACTAACCATTTAACATGTTAAAAGCAATGTGCGTTTCAATGCGACACAGTGGAAACATCTCGTCGCTTACCCAGCCGGCGAAGGTCCCCAGCACTGCTCCCATACCCGTCAGGCTTGGGCACCGGAGCGCACAGTTTATGTTTTCTTGCTGGATCGAGTCCCGCTACTGCTCCGGCTTTACAGTAGGCTATGAACTATAGTCACTCACTTGGGTTTGTTTAGTTTAGTTTTTGTGTGCGCAAATAAAACAAATGTTTTTCTTTAAAAAAAAAAAAAACGTGCATAACAATGTAACTCCGATACATTCATTCAACAGGTCGCGGAGATCTCATTTGTAAAACTCCGCTGCGCGTCATCATGGATCCTGTACGACGTCGTGTGCATTATGATGTCACCACGTTGAAGTCTGGCAAGATAAATACTTTTTAAAAATTATTTATATATATTTTATTATTTCTTCTCTTTAGGCAGTTATTTCTTGTAGCAATTCAAAACGAATCTTTTGATATATAAACATAAAATATGTATCACTATATCTCAGCCAAATGTTGTATATCTTTATATAGCCTAATATTCTATTTACAATGTAAGATATATCCTTGAGTGTCTTGATGAAAGGTGTCCTGAAATAAAAACAAAAATGTTTGTATCTGTTTTAGCCCAGAACATTTTCAAGGGAAGGACGCAGGATTCCTTTACAAATATTAACCCTTATCACAATATCATAGAAGCAAGCTCATGTTTCACTTAAAAAGTGCTAATAACAATGAGAAACAATCGACAGTTAATGGAAACAACACAGTCGATGCTGCTGCCATTGTTTTTCTTCAAAAGTCTTATCTAAATCTGAATGGCAGCATGTTTCCATAGAAATGGACTTAAACTCCGAGATTTAGTTTTAAAGACTGCGGTCACGTGATTTTCTGCCAAACTGCTGCTGTGTTTCAAGGCTGATCTTTTACCGTTTTTGACGCTCATGTCCAGTAAGATAGCTCATCTGTTCTTTCAGCTATTACAGGTTTAACTAGCTAATATTAAACGTACATTATATATTAAGTAGGCTAATAATAATGGTTAACATTTTACAGATACGGTATCTTATTACAGGCTTTCCATTTTAGGGTAGACGTGTCATAAGGAATAATATTCTGGAGCCAATATTGCTCATGTAGGATCCACCAACGTCTTCTCTCTTAAGATGAAGGGCGACGTGCCAGAGAGCCACCTGGTGCTGCTACAGACCTATCGTCTGCTGCACTACGTCCAGCAGGACGACACGGGCAACGTAGAAAAAATGCTGAAATTCGGGGTGGAAAACCTCATCAATCTAACGGAGCCCCAGTGTGGCCTGGGAGCGCTTCACCTGGCTGCCGTAGCCAACAACCAGGGTATGGGAAACAGCGCCCCTATCTACATCACAATATGAGCGATCTAACTAAAATGTATAAAGTGTTTTTTTTTCCTGTTTCTGTAGCCAATATTAGTCACACCTAACTCGTGTAAAGTATAAATACATAAAATAGCTTTGGTATCACTTGATACTATTTAAAATAAAAATCTTATGAATTAAAAACAAAGATGGCCTCCTGTTCCCGTACACCCCCCATGCCCTGCCTAATTATGCCCATGTCTCCTCTCTGAAAATGGGTACAAAATGGCAACCACCTGGCAACGCCTCAGAGCTGGTCAGCCTCCTGATGTCCCAGGGGGCACAGAACAACATCCAGGACAGTAAGGGGCGCACCCCGTTAATGTTGGCGGCCGAACTGGGCCATGACAGTATAGTGGCCATACTGGTCCGGCACCATTGCGATGTGAAGATGCAGGACATCGAGGGCAACGGTGAGCGGGCCACGAGCTGATACCTCTGAGTGTAGGCCTACATTAATGGCTGCTAGTTACCTCTTATTGAGTGTAGGGCTACATCCATGGCTGCTAGTTACCTCTTATTGAGTGTAGGCCTACATCTATGGCTGTTATACAACCTGTTACCTCTTATTGAGTGTAGGCCTACATCCATGGCTGCTAGTTACCTCTTATTGAGTGTAGGCCTACATTCATGACTGTTATACACCCTGTTACCTCTTATTGAGTGTAGGGCTACATCCATGGCTGCTAGTTACCTTTTATTGAGTGTAGGCCTACATCCATGGCTGCTAGTTACCTTTTATTGAGTGTAGGCCTACATCCATGACTGTTATACACCCTGTTACCTCTTATTGAGTGTAGGGCTACATCCATGGCTGCTAGTTACCTCTTATTGAGTGTAGGCCTACATCCATGACTGTTATACACCCTGTTACCTCTTATTGAGTGTAGGGCTACATCCATGGCTGTTATGCACAGGTTCCTCATATCACACTGGCTGTTATATTCTCTTAAACACTGTGCTGTTACTATAGTATTAAGACCCACAGTGATACAGTTACAGTATATAGACCCACAGTGGTACAGGTACAGTGTATAGACCCACAGTGATACAGGTACAGTGTATAGACCTACAGTGATACAGGTACAGTGTATAGACCCACAGTGATACAGGTACAGTGTATAGACCCACAGTGACACAGTTACAGTGTATAGACCTACAGTGATACAGGTACAGTGTATAGACCCACAGTGAGTATGACCCAGTCTTTACAATGTGGCACCCCCTACAGGCGTCCTCTACTACTGCGTGTCCCCCACTAAGCGCCACGCCCGCTGCCTACAGATGGTTCTGGAGGGGGGGGCCGACCCCAACAGCGTGTGCCACCAGGGGGCGCCGGTCCTGCTGCAGCTGTGCGAGCGCGCCCTGGGGTGCTTGCCCATGTGCCTCAACCTGCTGGACAAGGGGGCGGACCCCAACTCAACCAATCAGGTTAGGGGACGGAGACGGAGGAGGCGACATTAGTGGCCAACACCGGTACTTCATAATTGGGAATTGTTTGTTGATTTTGTTACCAAGTATCAATTAGTTGATTCTGTCATTAGACTTCCTAAAGAGCAGGAGTCCAATAGTTCAGTGTCACACTTCACTGGGAGAGTGTCAGTGCAAGCAAACCTCTTGCCACACCCAGCATGGCCATGCAGTACAGTGAGCCTAACTTATTATAGCATGTTGTGGTCAGTCGGCAACAGATACCGGAATTGTATGCTAACCCAGACAAACCATTAGATCTTACAGCAAGCCCCCCCCCCGCCCCCCGCCCCCCAATATTCATCCATTTGCAAACAAGCCTTTGGTTTAGGTTAGCGGCAGTTCAATAACGTAATTGAGAATGCCGCTGAGAGGCTAAGTGTTGTAAGTTTTGTTTGTGACACGCTGCTGTGGATCCACGACTCCTGAGTCATATATATATATGTGACCTTTTATTGTGGTGGTAATGACAATAGTGCTTTACAGGGTAATAGAATATAGACCTACATTGTTATTTTACTTGTACTGTGTTGGGGTCAACAAAAGGTTCACACTACAAACACTCACCCTCGCTGCCCACGTACACTGACGAACACGTTTGAATGGGTTACAGTTCCATGCTACCCAGTGATGTGAAGTACATCAATAATACCGTAAATAAGCTCAGCCTAGACACCAACTCCATAATATGTACAGGCTTTGTGGCACCTACAGTTTATCTCTCAGGTCTGCCATCGTTTGGCAGATGGCCAGGAACCAGTGGTGGGACACACTGCAGGGGGCCGACTCCAAGATCTGTTCCCCACCTCCTTCCTCCCATCTCCTGTATTAGCCCCTCATCCTCACTGTTAGGTTAGCCAATAGGACCCCGTTCTCCCCTGTATAAAACATTCCAATCTCTGATGTAGGTGGTGTTTCTCTTCTCTCTCTTATGTGGCCCCACCCCCTCCAGGTCACCGGGGTGACCGCGCTGATGGAGGCCACCAAGGCCTCCTGCTTGCAGCTGGTCAGACTCCTCCTCCAGAAGGGGGCGGACCCCAACGCCCTGGACGCCCAGAACCTCAGCGTAGTACACTACGCGGCCAGAGGGGGCGAGCTGGAGGTGCACTGCCACACTCACACAGACTGGCACACATGCACACACACACACTCATGCACGCACTTAAACACTCATGCACACACACACACACACACACACTCATCCACGCACTTAAACACTCATGCACACACACATGCACACACACACATGCACACACACGCACTCACACACACATAATTACAATAATAATGATATATAGGTTTTTTTCTTCTTTCTGTATTTTAGTTTTGTATTTAGTTTCTGATACATGTTCTACTTTGCAAAGTGTTTTTGGGTCCTTCTAAAGTGATATTTAAACACAATGCATCACCAACATCACCATCAGATTCTCCAGTTGCTGTCTGCATACTCAGCGGATATGGGCGTGGCCAGTTGCTATGGAAACACCCCCCTCCACTATGCCTCAACCACAGACAACGCAAACTGCTGCAGGTTCCTGGCACAGAGAGGTACAGTGGCAGCCGGAGATCGCCCCCAACTGGCCGTCAGAGTGAACTGCAGAACAAACAAAACAAACACAACTGATAAATCTATAATCAGCCCTATTGATACTCAGAGTGACGTGTTGGGTATCATATTTTTGCTGTGTGATCTATGTCCGCCCCCAATTCCCTTCCCCCTCCCCTTCCTCTCCCAGGCTGCAGCGCCAAGCTGGTGAACCGCGAGGCCCTGCTGCCGCGCCACATCGCCCAGCAGCTGGGGCACCGGGCGGCTGTCAAGGCGCTGAAGAAGGCCGAGAAGCTGGAGCAGGCCGCAGCAGGCAGCAGTGGTGGGACACGGCTCCCAGGCCTGGTCTGGTCTAGCTTGGCTTAGCCTGGCCTAGCCTGGCCTAGCCTGGTCTAGCCTAGCCTAGCCTGTTAGCACATTGGCTAATGGTACATCTAAAGTACATCTGTCCCATTAGCCAGTGTGCTTGGCCTGGCTGTCTTTGGCTAGGCGTTATTAGCTTGCCCCTCGATATGGGCAACGTTTGTCAAACCCTTGACTCTGTGGCGTCCTCTAGAGGAACGAGAAAACATTGACAGCAGAGACACAATAGTAGAGACATTTTTGAGAATTTTAAATGGAGCTCTATGGAAGAATGCGAGAAAGCGAGTTAGCCACGCCCAGGGGCAGCTAACCCACATGGCTATTAGCTGATCATAATATCAGAGATGACTTTAACATCCATATACATCCAACATTGTGTCATTAACAATAATGGGAGACATAATAACACACTCACAGCTACCTTCCTGTGTGCTGTGGGTTTTCTCCCATTGAGCCAAAGCCTTACCCTACCCACTGGTCTCACCCAGACAGCAAACCGAAGCAGCGGGCCGCGGGCGGCCCTCTGACGCAGCCGTGGGCGCTGACGCTGCATGACTGGTCTGCCGAGCACCAGGCGGCCATCCGCCAGGCCTTCCAGGACGCCATATCGGAGGCGATCGCCGAGGAGATGATGCGCGCCACCGAGGAGTCCGCGGTCGGCGACCCCGAGGAGTCTGCGGGCGCCGCCCCCGAGGAGTCTGCGGGCGCCGCCCCCGAGGAGACGCCGGTCGTGGCCGCGCCCACGGAGACCATCTCCGAGGAGACCTTCGTCTCGGTGCTGCGGGGACTTGGGGCGCCGGCGGATAACGAGCAGCTGCTGGAGGTCGCCAGGAGGCACGACGGGGCCGGCGTTGGACGCTTCCTGGCCGGCGCTGCGTATCTGCAGAAGGACTTCCTGCTGGCGTCTTACCTCCCCAAGAAGGCCAAGGTGTTCCACTGTCTTACCAGCATGTCTTAGATGGCCTTAAGCCTTAATAGGAAGCCTTATGTGACCTTACCGACCAAGACCATCTGTTGACCTTTGACCCATTATCCCTGTTTTTGTGACGACCTCTGGCATGTCTCTTTTATTGTGGTTTCATCACGGACATGAGCTCCCATCTAGCTCCACCTGAGATTGTAGCAAAGCATGTGCGAGTACAGAGTTACATTCACTGTTTGTATTTGGCCTAATATTGTTAATCTCAGCAAAAGAGTAGGCTTATGCCAAGTAATGTCTTACTTGTACCCCCAACCACCAGGAGCAGTTGGGAGGTAAGGGGTCAGGCATCTTGCTCAAGGATGCTAGTAGGTCAATACCGAAGTTTGAACCCACAACCTTCTGGCTGAGTCCAACACCCAGACCACTAGACCATCCTGCCCCCAATGCGTTTTGTAAACTGTACGCTGGCTCCCTTAAAGCTAAAGTCTCTCTCACCATGCACGTCCTTGCACAATGTCACATCTTTCATCTCAAACCACAAATAGCCTACTGAAGTGCCACTTTTACCAAGCAAGTAGTAAACGCACCCTTTGTTGTCATTGCAAACTGCCTGTTGTTCTAGATCAGGGGTGCCCAACTCCGGTCCTGGAGGGCCCCTATCCAGCATGTTTTAGATGTCTCCCTGCTCCAACACACCTGAC
>JAODOY010075611.1:2976-15735 GCA_025399855.1 Forbesichthys papilliferus
TAGTGGCTAAGGTCAAACCTTCAACAGGGAAACACAGTCTAGTGGCTAAGGTCAAACCTTCAACAGGGAAACACAGTCTAGTGGCTAAGGTCAACCCTTCAACAGGGAAACACAGTCTAGTGACTAAGGTCAAGCCTTCAACAGGGCAACACAGTCTAGTGGCTAAGGTCAAGCCTTCAACAGGGCAACACAGTCTAGTGACTAAGGTCAAGCCTTCAACAGGGCAACACAGTCTAGTGGCTAAGGTTAAACTTTCAACGGGGCTACACGGTCTAGTGCTAAGGTCAACCCTTCAACAGGGCAACACAGTCTATAGTCGAGTGGCTAAGGTCAAACCTTCAACAGGGCAACACAGTCTAGTGGCTAAGGTCAAACATTCAACTGGGAAACGCAGTCTAGTGGCTAAAGTCAAGCCTTCAACAGGGCAACACAGTCTAGTGGCTAAGGTCAAGCGTTGAACAGGGCAACACAGTCTAGTGGCTAAGGTCAAACCTTCAACAGGGAAACAGTCTAGTGGCTAAGGTCAAGCATTGAACAGGGCAACACAGTCTAGTGGCTAAGATTAAACCTTCAACTGGGAAACAGTCTAGTGGCTAAGGTCAAGCCTTCAACAGGGCAACACAGTCTATAGTCGAGTGGCTAAGGTCAAACCTTCAACAGGGCAACACAGTTGAGTGGCTAAGGTCAAACATTCAACTTTCAACACAGTCTAGTGGCTAAGGTCAAACCTTCAACAGGACTACACAGTCTATAGTTGAGTGGCTAAGGTCAAACCTTCAATGCAACCTGCTGTGGCTTGAAGCAAACACATAGGGAGGCAGAGGGGGAGACAGAAAGAAAGAGAATGAGAGAGAGAGAGGCTGGGACAGAGAGAGGGAGAGAGAAAGGGAGTGAGGAAGGGAGGGAGGGAGGGAGGGAGCATGAAAGAGATATAAAGAGAGAGAGAGACAGTACAATGCATTAGTCTTGTCTACGTGCCTCAGGACACACTGTCAACCCCCCAACCCCCTTTCCCCCAGCCACCGGGGACCAGCAGCAGTGTCAGGGAGCCCCAGGAGCCCATCACGGCAGCAGCCAATCAATGGAGCCGCGCAGCCCGACACAGAACGCTCCCGGAGCCTGTACAGTGCATTGGCGCTGGACGCGTGATTAGAGAAGAGCATGTGGAGGGACAAGCACTGCAACGAAGACGATCAGGCCAGCCGACATTCATTTCCGCTTTGGACATTAGCAGGGGCGTTCGGTGTGAGAGCAGATACGGGGCTTAATGTCTCGGCTAACGGACGCTTCAACAGAACACATGGCTAATGATGTTCACATTAGAGGTGGCAGGCATTGAACCTGTGACTTTTCTCACGCGAGGCAGCTGTTAATTACCAGCCCACCTTGTTACCAACCGGCAATCAAAAGGAATAACCATTATGCTGAAGTAAAATGTAGCTGAACAGCAGGTGGTAAAAAAAACATTAGTCGGGACTCGGATATAAAATGGCTACGGGTCTGAAGCAAGCCGGTAAATATCCAATATGTTAATCCAGTTAGTTATAGCCAGACACAGATGTGTCAAACTAACAGCATGTAGTTATTAGGTCAGTGGTCAGTGTATCTCCCTGCCCCGGGCCGCTTCATTCATTAACCGGTCATTCAGGGCCAATGAAGATATAATATACTCTCAAGAACAAGACGGCCATGCCAGATCAGACCTATCAGCCCACCCCCCCCCCAACACACACATACACACACTATCAACCCCCCCCAACACACACATGCACATACTATCAATCCACCCCCCCAACACACACATACACACACTATCAACCACCCCCAACACACACACACACGCCCTAGTTTAAGAAAAAGGAAAAAACTTCAACATTGAATGCCTCGATCTTCAAGATCATTATGAAAGATGCAAAGCCGAGGGGCAGTTGCTCACAATAGCATCCTTCCTTTCAATCCAAGAGTCACTCATGCAGGCACACATGATTGTGTAGCCTAAACACGGACGCACACACCCACACAGGCACGTGCACACAAACATGGTTTTCCCTCAAGTTGCCGCAGTGTACACTTGGGGTTAAAAATGCAAGTTCACGCACCGTGCTGTAATCAACTCGGACATGCCTGAATATGTGGGGTCGTGTTCCGAATGTGGTAAAGTAAGCAGAACAGCCAAAACAACAAATGAAGCACATGGAAACAAAAGAGGGCCCCATTGGCGTACAAGGATCCTACGGTTGTGCAAATGACTGTGATTCGTTTTGTCTCATTATTCTCTTCCTGCGAGCATCTTTGGAGAAAGCAGAATCTAATCAATTTTAAATATTTAATTTGCATGAAAACATTCTCTGCCATTTGTGCGAGAAGATAGCGGATTAAATATACAGTATTATGGTATTGGGACTTTTAACAATGATTGTCAGATAGATGTAAAGGACTGCAGCAGGAGTTTGCATGTTTTAACTAGCAAAGACTAAGTTTTAACAGATGACTTGAATGTAACAATGTTATGGTTGGATGCTATACTGTAATTGATAGGCTATGTATGAATGTTATAAATTAATGTTCACTAATTAAGAGTGTCTGTTTTAAAAGTCAAAGATTTCTTTGAGATGGTATTGACATGATGCCTACCTCGTAATGAAATACAAGCTGCAAGCAAAACATTCAAACTTTGAATATCCACAGATTGGTTAATAAACGTGTTTTATGCAATCCTGACAGTACACATCCTGTAAATCAAAACTATAAAACACCCAACAACCCCTTTGATACAATACTGGATAGCAGCAATGCAGATAACACCATTTCAAGCAATTCGACATCTGAATGTAAGCATCTATGGCAACACTTTTGTAAATATATATTTTCATATATATTTCATATCCATATATATATATATATATATACTTTCCCAACTCATCTCAAACAACAATTGGGGGAAAAACTAGCCCCACCTACAGCTCTATTATAACAATGAAAAATTGTTATGCCTACCTTGTGAAAACAATTATTAGACTTTCCTTAAATAGTTGTAATGTATAGTCTATCAATACCACTCAAATGAATGTTATAAATATTAAAACTACTTATTGGAGGACATTAAAAATGTGTAGCATTCAGAATGTACAATATTCTTCCATTAATTTAAAATGTATGTCCAGCAAAAGCCAGACGTTTATTATTATTATTATTATTATTATTATTAATATTAGTTGGGGAGAGCTGTCAGCTGTTGCGCATCATTGCACCTGTTACAGTGAAGCGCAACTTGATTTATTGTGTGCGCAATCGCATATGACTGCGTCTTGGCATTTCGTACAGATATATAAACCGCACTCAACCGCAAGTTTGAAATGACCAAACCCATCTTGACTTACGCTGCTGTTTTGCCCTGACCAGTACACCACCGCGTGGTTATGTGCAGAGTCCCCAGTCAGCGCGAACGTGCTGCAGGTGAGCTTGTGCTCTTCTGGTCGGTTAGTTCCTCTACCATCGTCCCTGTTCCATCTGATATCGGACCTCCCCGCTCTATGTCCGTCTAATAATTGATCAGGTTTGCCCCTTTCTTCAGAGGCATCTGCGTCCTGGCCAGCCATGCCAGTCCACCGGCTATCGCCAAACTCCATAAACTCTGCACCGCTTCTTTTCGCTCTACGGAGCGCAGCATTCTCACTTGTTATTTCAGGCTGCTCATCGCTAAAATCACCACGGTGAGTTTCTTCCACCAGATAGGACTGTGGACTGACTCCATTTGAACCGACACTTGCGGGTAATTTGGCAAAATTCTTATCAGAATAGACTGGAACTTGACCGTTACTTACTCCATGGTTGTTATTGTTAACCCCGAGTTGCCTAAACTCTAGTTGGATATTTTTCAGAGAGTTTGGCTCGCGTGTGAAAGCAATATCCAGCTGTAATTCCTCCACATGAAGTTTAACCGGCGACGGACAAGATGCGCAAGTTATCTCCGCTTTGGAATTTGGTATGGTCTGAGCAGCTATCATCACCCAGATACCAAGAGATAAGTGCAATCCTGGACAGAAACCAACCCCAGTCTCCATCGCGGACAGGGATTTGGGGGTAAATCAACGTTTTTGAAATTGTATCCGAAGTATTCGCTCCCTTGTGATATTTGCTAGTTCCGATCGTTCACGTGCTGCTTATTAGGAAAAGTGCTCTTCAGCTAAACTGTTCACGTCCAAGATTCTGTGCTCGGGAGAGAGACAGAGAGAGAGAGAGAGAGAGAGAGAGAGAGAGAGAGAGAGACCTCAGAAGGAGGAGCTGAACTGAAGCCAGCTGCCGAGTGTGCACCCGGAAGAGAGAGAGGCAGGGAGAGATGTTAGAGAATGAGAGGGAAGGAGGGACACACACACATACACCCGCCCGCCCGAGCACGCGTATGAGAGAGAGAGAGAGAGAGAGAGAGAGAGAGAGAGAGAGAGAGAGAGAGAGAGAGAGAGAGAGAGAGAGAGAGAGAGGCGCTGTCCCTGGTACTAAATTTTTCCAAAGCATACTTCATATGGAGTGGTAATCGTAATCTACAGTGAATACATAATGCAAATACAGAATGTATTTGAACAAAGAACAAAGTAATTCATATCTTGCATTATATAGGTCACATCAAACATAACTTATGTTTTATTGCATTCCATCGTTTCATTATATTAAAATTGTGCAGGTATTTTAAAAGGGGGCGCGCAACAGGACTTGTCTTGCGCGCTACGTTTTGCCGTCATTCACTGTCAGACGCCATCGATCACTTCTTCCAATGGCGGGGGCGTATTTATTTATATCTCAACCATAATATCACATTGGGAGGAAGACCAAATGAGTTGATGAGCGTGTGTGCGTCAGGGTCCTTGCTGCACGCTCGAGGAAATACATAAAAACAACGTGCAGTGCAGTGGCGGAAAGCCCGCTGAAAAATTGGGTGGAATTAACGTTGAGTTACAGCATCCCCATGGGATACGTACAGCCAGCGCCTGGAGGCATCATAGATGGGCTATCAGGTGGACCTGGGTTGACTGGAGGAGCAGGCTGGCATAATCTAGCGACACTTCAGGCTTAGTCAAACAAAACGTAAACGTGTGCTATAGACTCGTAATACCAACTACATTAATTAACAAATAACTCTAAAACAAAAAGACGCTTAGAGGCTACAGAGGGAGAATCATTTGGATGAGTAAACACCTTTGTGCGATGGCGAAATCCTGAACTATTCCTGTAAATCTCAAGGAATTCGTTAAAACGAACATTTCCATACATTGGTTCCTAAAACCATATAAGCATTTTCAACTTGCGGAATCTTCCCTATACCGTGTGTCATGCCTTATCGGACCTTGTGTGCAACAGCCATATCGGGGTCTGTAACTCATAGAACTATAAACGTTTTATTCATTTGAGAAATAATTACGATTATATTAATTATTTCAAGTCAATACACCACTACATCCGCAGTGGAGAACCTAGCGTTTTAACAATGGGATGGCCAAGCTATTACGGGCTATACACTGAAGATGAAAATACACAGAATCAGAAATATATGGCCAGAAACAGCATTACCTCTCAGGTTATGCCATATTCAGTGTTTTGAAAGAGGGTGTCTGCACTTTATATAATATGAAAATGAAAGGTGGAGTCAGGGATTGTGGAAAAGATTGTTGCTATTTGAACTAAGCAAAAACACATCCTTCAATATGGGGGGCTCTGCCAAGGGTGGTGTTGTGTGATGTAGTCTGCACCACTTAAAAACATCAGGTTATATTTTCAGTGTGCAGACCATTATATTTACTGTACCAGCAGCATACCATCACTTTGTAAAACACCAACCTAATGACTAATATAGTGTATGGATTGCACAGACTTCTGATTAAAGTCGAATAAGAACAGGGTGGCGGGGGGTGGGTGACACAATAATTTGCTAAATCAGGTTGTCTGTAAATGCTGGCACAAATTTCGCCTTTTTTACATTGTGAGAATAATTACTGTAGCAATTTTCTCGCATGAGTCACCTTTGTTCTGCAAAGTTCCTATTGTCTCACAGAGTAGAGTAAATATGCAGGTAATTTTGCTGAGACTTCTGTTATTACTTAAATTAGTTTTGCTGGTATAGTACACGCTTTCAATAAACAAATGTGGAACGAGGAAATAAGGAAACTATTTTCATCATGGTAAAAATGAAATAGATACTGTGCACAACAAAGATAATGTTGCTTCAGAAGCTTGTGAAAAACTAAATATATTTAAGCTTCTGCTTTATTGGTCTATAATAATAATAATAATAATAATAATGATGATGATAACAATACCAATAATAATGTTTTATTTTTTAAAGAATGTTTTATCCCATCCATGTGTACACAATTTGACTGAGAGTTACAGTAAATGTCAGTCACTTGCTTCTGATACATGGTCAATTGACATATACAAACAGTACTATAGGCTATTATTTGATATGAAGAAATTTCTAGTGAGTCATATGAAAAAACACAGCTGAAAACTAGAATAACGTTTAATTATGTATAATTTCCACACTATTGAAGAAGAAAACAATTTAATTACTATTTATTTAAAAGTATTTGCGGCAATTTCAGTTCACAATAATGATTGATAGCAGAAAATATACTGTACATACATATAGATTCATCTTAGATTTCAAAGATAGTGAATTATTTATTTTATTATCGATTCATGATATGGTTTCTATGAAATAACAAACTCCCTGAAACCTTGTATTAGTCTACTTTAAATCAACATGGGCCCATTCACAAGCAAAGTGCAGTGTCATAGTGCACCAACGGTTTCACACAATGAATGAATCAACACACAGGGATGTTGTGTATGAAGAGCTCCCCAAACCTGTACATCCATGTGCTGTCAAGGAAACGTGGCATTTGAAAGAGGCTCTTGTGGATGTACTGGCATGTCAAGTGAAAAGGTCAGAGTATGATAGAAAGTCATTAGTCATGTAACTGTAATTGACCTTTTGTTTTGAAAATGGAGCAAGGATTAACATACAGTAGGTGCATTTTATTCACTGCTGGACACTAATACATCCAATTTAGGAAATGGTCAGTAAGCCACTGGGTACAGTGTAAGAGTAAGAGTAATGCATTAGTCATGTCTTCTAAGCACATCTTCCTTTCTCAGTAGGCTATTTTTGCTAGTGAGTGGTTTTTATCACTTAGATTAGATATTCACTATATGTCCTATAAGCCATTCATCTGTTTAATGATAACACATTAAGAGAGATTGTACACAAATGTGTTTTGTTACATACAGGCTTTTGGAGTGGTTACGACTCAAATGTAATTATGTCTTCCCAACATTACATGCTGCTGGTGGTGTGATGGTGTGCGTGTGCGTGTGTGTTTGCCATTTGAATGCCAACAGCTATGTGAACGCACTGTCAACCACGTACTCCTGGAAGCAGTGACTGACACAGGGAAAGGATTGTGCTAGAATTGAAATTAATATCCAACAACCTGCTAACTCAGCACAAACGTGAGAATTTGTAGTTCAAGGCCACCTGTGGACCACATTTAATATTAACATTTATAAACATGACCATGGTCAGAGAAATCAAAGCTTTTCTGAGTTGGAAATATAGCTTTAATTACAGTAATCTTGACACATACTAGAATAAATTCAATTTTCACTATTTTATTTAATTAGGGTTATTAGTTATTATATAAAGTAAGATAGGTTATACGTAGGCTACCCTGTTACCATTTCATGACCACCGGCATTGCAAAGTTCTCTTCTAAATGGTTTAACTTTGTCTATTGCTGTGCTGTATTTGCATATCTAAATTCATGAATACATCTATTCCTTTTGATAAGGTTTCATCTTTGAACAGGTATAAAGCAGGTTAATCTGGGTAGGCTAAATTAATAACTATCAACTAGCTGACTACAATCCATCAACGTCGGTTCAGAATACAAGCATATTATAACTTGTGGTGGATCACAGACTCCCAATTTGTAGTTGAGTGCTCCAGGGTCAGGATGAATAGCCTTCGCATCGATTACTGCTTTAATTCTAAATGGAGAAAGACAGCTACTGGCCGCTGAGTCAGCACATCTTTAGTGTCACAGCTGTGCTTGCCAGTTGCGGGCTGGTTCCCTTATCAACGTTCAAGGATATCCATCTTCACACCTCAGGTTCCTCGACGGGCATTCTCCCAAACGGCCGTGCCTGCTGGTGCATTCAGAATTGGCATACTGAGGTAAGCGTTTGCTTTGAACATGACATTTGAACTTTTGTATAAACATTAAAAAATTATTAGATTTAAACTGTCACCCTTCATCCAGTGTCAATGTGTGTTTGCCGAAAACTACGTTCTCAAACCGTTTGCTTATGTTGGCAAACATTCGCGGTGAACTCAAAGCAAACAGAAAACTATTTGAATAGAAATGCTCACTAATGTTCGCAAAAGTTCACTATGGTCACCTATTGTGAACGCACCTGAAAATCCAGACAGGGCATGTCAGGTTATTGGTGTCCAGTATTGGAGAGGTGACTTTCTAAATATAGTCTGTTACAGTTACTAGTTACCAGACTAGAATTATAATCAGTAACGTAATTTTTGGATTACCTATTAATTAATATTAAGTAACGATTACTTTCCATTACTTTTAAATTACTTTACGACTTAACATTGATGTTTAAAATGCCATCCAAAGCAAATGGCACGCCAAATCTTTCAATTTTTCTGACCATTATGTTGCACGGGATCAGATTATGGTCGAATTTATTGATTGACATTAATGAAAGGTAAATAAGAGAACATCCGATTGTTTTATGCATTTTATTTCGGCAAACATTCCTTTTTATATTTTTTATATTTGAAAGTAGTCATCAAATGAAAAAAAAAACTAATAGGATTCCACTATTCTAGCTGGTAAATGTAATGGATTTTAGTAATCAAATTACAAGTAACTAATTACATGTAATCAGTTACTTCCCAACCCTGTTGCCTATATGCACTATTTAGTCTTCAGGGACATACTGCCAGTTCTCAGGAGCGAAGCTTTGAACCTAACCATTACTTGTATATGCGTGATAAAATGAGACAGTCACAGAGCACCTCCGCAGCCACCGCGAGGAGGGGTGCCGCCACGCCCCAAGGGCCATACAGACTAGGCCTGTGAAGTAAAAGACTTTGAGGGCGCTCATTGGCCCTCGTTTATCAATCTAACGTTGAAACCAGTGCAGATCCCAGAGCAGAATACGATAGCACTCACGTGTGATTTGTGAAACCGTTCGTATCTCACCAAACAAGCGTAAAAATGATCGTACGTTGATAAGTGGAAAACAGCCGTCATTTAAATACCACACCCTTAAATATGATGGATTTCGAGGCCACGCCCCTAGATATTATGTCTTGGACAGTTGTAATATGTTCAAGAAGCAACCCAACCAGAGACACTTCTGACCAGCTCGGAGAAGAGGTATGCCAAACAGCTATGCACCACCTTTGTCCTGGCCAGTTGGTACTAGGCCTGTATAGCCAATTTATAGCCTATTAAAATAGCCGAGAAGGTTGGGGAGTTTATTTATTTGTCCATTTTTATGACGTTTCAGATAAATAACAGATGTTATGGTTTTTTTAGCCTTTAAAAAAAAAAAAAGTAAACCTTTCTTCATTGTCATCAATGTCATGCTCTATGCTACAGTTCCCTCCACTGATATGGACTGTCTTTACAAAAAATGATCTTGTATATGATGTAATGATCTAAATATGTGGATGCATTGGCATGTTTATGCCTGTCAGATAAGCCTGGTCTGAAAATAACTCAAAGGTAATTCTCCTAATACATATTAGACCTTTATTTATTGCTTATTATTAATGAGGTTTCTTTGCCCTAAAACAGAGATGGTGCTTAGCCTTTAAATGAGAACCTGAAAAGCAAACCTTTGGGGCTGCGCTGAGCAGCATACGGCTGGTTTGGCAATCTAGATAGTCAGCGTCGGATTGGATAATCAAATAATAACACCCTGTTAGCCTGCGCTATGCAGAACAGGCCAAAATTATGTTTATTGAGGAGGGTGACTGTAATAGGACTGGTTAGTCTTTCATACAATATTGCTTTCTGACATGCAGGCTATAGGCTTCTTCCCGCGGACTACACTGGTCTTACGAAATATACTTTTTTTGCAGTCATATATTTAAATGAATGTATAGTAGGCTACCCTTTAATGCCTGTCAGTAGCAGGCTATATGGTCTAAAAACAACTCACAGATAATTCTCCGCCACCTCCACCATTGCTGCACCGCAATAAGATGACTTGAAAACTTGCGTACACTATACTTGACGTGAGATTTGATCATTGCCACCGCTCTCATTCAAATCGGTCCAGATTGATAAATTCTCACCTTTGCGTGAAAATTATTGCACGCACAGATTTCTGCTAGTGCTATCCTTGGTGCTGAACTATCAGAAGGTTATAGCGCTGTCTTCAGTTTTGAACAATGACAAATAGGCCGCTGTTGTCCTGCTGTTGTGCTTTTGTCATTTTAAAACTTTTATTTCTCTCTCACATTGCTGAATATAGGCTATAGTTAAAGGCAGACAGCAGTCTATTGGCAGTGGTATATGATAATAGATGGAGATACAGTTTGAATGGATTTAGGGGAGGGGCCTCGAGTTCCGTGGAGTCCTCTGCAAAGTCCCAGCCGCTACAGTGACAGATGAACTCATAACTACCAATAAAAACCAAAAAGGTCAACTTTTCACTTAATGTACAGTAATGAGTGTAATTCTGCATAAACGGACCATCAGACAACACATTCTTAGGCACAGCGGTGCTTTTTGGGACCATATTAACAACTGTAGGCTTATCTGCTGAGAGTCAGTCTTGAAAGTCAAGGAATCCTTGCAACTGAATCCAAGTAGCAATTCATCTGACCAAGCAGCGTTGCTCAAAAACAGCAATGACCGACACACTGAAAGTGCTTGCTCTTTTCAACTCCTGGACTTGTGTCTAGCAATCCTTCTGGCGTGTCAGGTTGACTTTATTGTGAAAGGTAAACATAATATTACTACGGATTTAGTTTCACCTGTTCACCTAATTTTAAGTTTGGTTGTGCAGTTGTGAAAGATGAATCATCCTTTACTGTAAAACCTGACTGACAGATCCCTGCCTAGAACTGTTAAACACTGCATATTTAGCATTATAGGACCAAAACTTACATTTCTTTACATTTGTTAATCAAACAGCTACGTAAAATTACTTTGTAAACTTAATTTAGTACTTTTTTTGAACATTTCTCTCTCAATAAACTGCAAAAAAAAACACACAAAAAACAGCAGAAGTTCTATGTATAGGGCTTTGGTTCATAAATCTTATCAAACATACTGTATGTTTTAAAGAAGTCTAGTTTCATTTCTATCACTATTTAATGGCAGCCATTTCATCCAACTTTATAAAAAGAATTCAAACATTGTTTTTCAGGCTTTGTAGACCCTAATGCCACTTTGGTTTATCTGAAAGAGAATCTCAAATAAGAGATGTAAAGTCGTTTTCGACAGCCTGTGATGAGCAGGGTAACATGCAATCAAACTGTGTTCCTCTGTCTCTCAATAATCGTAAACACGATTTATATATACGTATATATATAATCAGGTAGTGTTTTTACTACAAGCTGATGCAATAAAAAAGGACAAAATTAATCTTGAGTGTTTCTAACATCACAGGCAATTATAACCAAATCAATTAGAAGTTCCCTATTACATCTTTTTCTCACAAAAACATAACACATTATCTTCAAATCTCTTAGCAGTGATTTCCTCATTAAACAAGAAGCTCAGTGCATTTGAGCCTTTTAAATGCACACCCCTTCTTCCAAAAGATGTGGAAGATACAAACTGCCTTATTTCAGGATCCTTGAATAATTGATGAATTGCTGCTGTGGAGTGAAAGCCCCTTACAGTGACGTTCAGCGTGAGCATGTGAGACATAATGCACCTTTTCAAGTTCCCTCTCAAGAACAAAAAGAGAGACTGCAAAAGCAACATGGAGAATGGACCAAAGGTACAGTATAGACCACAAGGAAAACAAATATTTCTGTGGCAAGTAATGTCACTAGCTTATCTTCGCATGTCCAAGGAACAGGTTGAAATACAGCTATTAAGATTATATCTCTCTGCGCTTGGCTGATGTTTTGCCCTGAACGACAGGAATTTAAGCTTCACCATGTCTACTACTTTTATACCACTTTTATTTCCTCCAACTCTTCCAGACCACTGATCCCTTTATCTCACCTTCCTCCAGTGTCGTGCAGCAGAGCTTGTTACTGACTAGTAAGAGGGTATATAGGTGTAAAGCAGCAAAGCTTGGTATGGACTAGTAGGAGGGTATATAGGTGTGAAGCAGCAGAGCTTGGTAATGACTAGTAAGAGGGTATATAGGTGTGAAGCAGCAGAGCTTGGTAATGACTAGTAGGAGTGTATATAGGTGTGAAGCAGCAGAGCTTGGTAATGACTAGTAGGAGTGTATATAGGTGTGAAGCAGCAGAGCTTGTTAATGACTAGTAGGAGTGTATATAGGTGTGAAGCAGCGAGCTTGGTAATGAGTAGTAGGAGGGTATATAGGTGTGAAGCAGCAGAGCTTGTTAATGACTAGTAGGAGTGTATATAGGTGTGAAGCAGCGAGCTTGGTAATGAGTAGTAGGAGGGTATATAGGTGTGAAGCAGCAGAGCTTGTTAATGACTAGTAGGAGTGTATATAGGTGTGAAGCAGCGAGCTTGGTAA